>JAADYK010000002.1:0-116206 GCA_023338225.1 Halophytophthora batemanensis
TGCTGCGGGAGAACCAACCTCCGCAGCACCAGCGGGAAGGTCCTCTCGTGCTCGCACTTCAGCCTGACGCTGGATCGCGACGCGATCGCCGCGCGCAGCATGTACCTGAAGAACGAGCACCTGGGCATTCGATCTCCTGGACAGAGATGCCTACACCGCAGTATGTCTTCTAGGGCCAAGGCGGCCCTGTAGTATATCATGGTAACTTAGGGATAGATCGAGGCGCTCCGAAATGGCGCAGCGGCTCCTGACCGCTCGTGCCTCTTTGTAGACGACCAGCAAGCTCGAGTCAAAGGTCAATGGCGCAGCGAAATGGCCGACTTCTCCGCCATTACGTCAGTGTGACCACGACACCAGCAAGAAGAGTATTGCCCGACCTGTACCTGCGGGATAGTCTCCATTTTGGGTCTCCATTTTGGGTCGAATCGCCATGACCGTGATTGGCCAGCATTCGGTACCAATGTACCCTTTCTCATCCAATCAAAGGTCCGCAAACCTCCGATCCGAGTCGAAAGGTCCAGAAGCTCGATTGACACGCAAGAAGTGATCGAGTACGTCGACGACCAAGATGCTGCTCCGCTCTCTCCGCTCTCTCCGCTCTTCCCCGCTACGGGCGGCGGTGCGCTCCACGCCGCACCGCAGTGCGCTGTACTGGCGCGCGTTCGCATCCGCCTCTGCCAACTCGCTGCAGCAGTGCGTGCGTGAGCGCACGTTGCCGCCCTTCGAGAGACTTCAGATCTCCGAGATCGAGCCAGCCGTGACGAGCGCCGCGGCCGACTACACGCGCGATCTGCACGCACTGGAGGCCCGTCTCAAGGCCACTGGCAAGAGCGCGCAGTGGAGCGATGTGGTGGATCCACTGGAGCTTCAGGGCGATGCCCTGGGCCGACTGTGGGGCATTGTGGGTCACCTCATGAGCGTGCGCAACTCGGATGAACTGCGTGCCGCGCACGACAAACTGCAGCAGCTGGTCATCCAAACGGTCACGGAGGGATCGCAGAGCAAGACGCTCTATGAAGCCTTCCAGGCTGTGCGCTGTAGCGAGCAGTGGAGCGCGCTGAACCTCGCGCAGCAGCGCGTCATCGAGCTCGGGCTGCGTAGTGCCACACTCAGTGGCGTCGGACTCGAGGGCGAGGACAAGGAGACTTTTAACAAGCTCAAGCTGCGCGCTGCCGAGCTGGTATCCACTCTACACGTGTGGTATTGTGTTTATCCCATTGATTTCTGAGCTCATTCGGATTGCATTGCTATCCTCTGTGCGTGTAAACAGAGCACCAAGTTCCAATCCAACCTACTGGACGCCACCAAGGCGTACTCGATCACGGTCACGGACAAGGACGAGCTGGAGGGACTGCCGCCGTCGCTACTGGAGCTCTTCTCACAGAGCGCACGTGAGGCTGGCGAGGAGACGTCTACAGCGGAGAAGGGGCCGTGGCGAGTGACGCTAGACCCACCGTCCTACGTGCAGTTCATGAAGTACGCGGCCAACCGATCGCTACGTGAGACGCTCTACCGCGCCTTCTCCACGCGTGCCAGTGGCGAACCTTTTGACAATGAGGCTGTCATGGTGGAACTGTTGGAGATCCGTCAGCAACTAGCCAAATTGCTGGGTTTTAACTCGTATGCGGAGGTCAGCATCTCCCAGAAGATGGCGCCGAGTGTGGCCGAAGTGGACAAGATGCACGAGGAGCTGCGCGAAAAGTGCGAGGCCATGGCACAAGAGGAAGTCAAGACGGTGGCGGCTTATGCGCAGGAGCATGGACAGTCGGAGCCTTTGGCGCCTTGGGATCTCGGCTACTGGTACGTCATGGAGCCGGTGAACTACCATTACGAATGCTTCGCGACTAGAAATGTGCTCAGTTGTGTTCTGCCGTCGTTGCTTGTTGTGTGATAGGTCGGAGAAGCTCAAGGCGGAGCGATATCTGTTCACGGACGAGGAGATCAAGCCCTACTTCCCGCTGGAACGGGTACGTTCTTCGTGGTGAGATCTTCTTCATCGCCTTCCCTTGATACTAATGAGTGCTACTGATTCTCGTGGTGTTTTCTGTTGCATTCAGGTGCTAGAAGGGCTGTTCTCGCTCACGGAACGTCTTTTTGGCGTGAGTATCGAGGCTGCAGATGGCCAAGCCGAGGTGTGGAACTCGTCCGTGCGCTTCTTTAATGTGCGCAGCATGGAGGGTGAGAAGGAGGTGGTGGCGCGCTTCTTCCTAGACCCGTACTCGCGCCCGCAGGAGAAGAACGGTGGCGCGTGGATGAACACGTGTGTGGATCGCAGTCGCCTTCTGGGTCCCGAGGCAGAAGGTGGCAAGCGGATCCCTGTGGCCTACGTCATCTGTAATCAGTCGCCGCCTGTGGGGGAGACGCCCAGTCTCATGACGTTCCGGGAGGTGGAGACGGTCTTCCACGAGTTCGGCCACGCACTGCAACACATGCTTACTCAGATGGAGTACGGCGACGTGGCTGGCATTAATGGCGTCGAATGGGACGCCGTGGAGATCCCGTCGCAGATGATGGAGAACTTCTGCTACGACCCCGGTACGTGCTGACCCGGCCAGTAGGGCAATTGCTACGGATTTCATTTGTGTTTTTGCTCACTGGTGTTTACTTTTGTGGTGGATACAGACACCATCTCGGCTATCAGTGGACACTACAAGACGGGCGAACCGCTGCCTGCGGAGCTCTTCGAGAAGCTCAAGGCTTCACGGAACTACATGGTGGCGACAGGTATGCTGCGGCAGTTGGGCTTTGGTGCGCTGGATATGTACCTGCACGCACACTTTTCGCCGTCGCAGGAGTCCATCTTTGCCGTGCAGCAGCGTCTATTAGGCGAGTACGGTGTGTTGCCTCCGCTGGAAGAGGACCGCTTCCTCTGCTCCTTCGCGCACATCTTCGCCGGCGGATATGCTGCGGGATACTACAGGTGGGTCTCGTGCTGTGCTGTACCTTAAGTGTGGTTGCTTGTCTTGCTGACGTTGAGTTGTTGTGCAGCTACAAATGGGCCGAGATCTTGTCGTGTGACGCGTACGGCGCCTTTGAGGAGGCTGCGCGCGAGAGCCCCGAGGCGGCGGCGCGCGTGGGGCGCCGGTTCCGCAACACCATCCTGGCGCGCGGCGGCGGCCAGCACCCGCTTGAGGTGTTCGAAGACTTCCGCGGCCGCAAGCCTTCCGTGGAGCCGCTCCTGACACAGTACGGCATGGCCTCCAAGTGAGCCGTGGTGATGGGTGGCGCATTGCGTTCTGCTTGAGCAAAGATCTACCGTAGAGGCAACGACGGACTTGAGCGAGCCTAGCAGGGAATTGAAAGCTAGACGCCTCGAGTTTGCTCGCCGCGCAGTGCCCAACGAGCTCTTCTGCTTCATGGCCCAGGGCCATCGCTTGAATGCAAGTTGCCCCGAGAGCCCATACTGAAGCCAACATCTCCGCTTTTGAGCTTCAATGCCCTACCCCTTGTCAACTTCAAGTTGGCATCCGAGACCGAGCCAAAGCACCGGATTGAGGCAGCCGAGGCTGAGCGACCGGAAGGCGGCGCTCACCAGGAGAATGCTGTCTACCAGGGCGTTGCCGTCGGGTGCGGGACGTTCTCGTCGGGTGCAGGGCGTTGTCGTCGGGTGCACGCAAAAGCGCGTGCGGCATGCCGCCACGACGCGGCTTGGATGCGCAAGGGAGTCGTGACCGGTCGTACCCAGCCAGGGCGGGGCATCCAGGCGCCCAAAGGCACCACGGCCCATGCCACCTTCCATCATGAGCCCACCACGCAGAGAACGGGGCCACAACTCCACAAACCGCACCACAGGCTGCGAACCACAGCACGAAGCACCGGCAGAGCGCCTTGCTTTCGCGGCAGAGGCTGCGTGCACCGTCGGGGGGAATGGAGCGCGGGAGGGGTGGACGAGCAAGGCTTCTATTTTGCTCTGCACGACTTCCATCCCTTTGGACAATTTATGGCTCAAGGACGGGTGTCACGGGAGGGTCTCACGGGGGGATCCCATCCACTATTGCTGGCATTACGCCATCTGTGCGCTCCAGCATTAAAGCCACCGGCAGTTTCGGGCGAGGCCAAGGCTGGGCTCACTGGCATGCTCGGGCCTTGGCCCACCGCGACAAGCACCGCGCCATTGTTCTCCGTGGACACCACGCGCTGGTGTGTCGAGCCTCGGCGCTCGCCACCGCGCGCCTTTGCTGGAGCTTCCCTCCCCTTTCGACCCGAGCTCTTCCTAGACGGTGCACATAGCCACTTTTTGTCCCGTTGAAAAGGCAGTATAAACATGGTTATCGAGTGCGAAAGAACCCGCTGCTTCAAGGTCACGCAGAACAAAGGCAGAGCCATTTCCCAATCAGCTCCCGCGCAGCGAAGCCTTCCCAGCACCAGGCTCCCTGCGTTCCCCCGCCGCGGGTTTCCCCCCATCTGAACCTTCGCGTTGCAACCTTTCCGCCTCCACGCGCCGCAGACGCTGAAGCACACGAGCTCCATCTCGACGATCATGCTGCACTGCTCGCTCCCGTCACCGTCGCCGTCGCCGTCGCCTTCCCCCGCGTCCCCGAGCTCCATGACACAACTCAACACCTTCGTGGTGCTAACCAAGAAGTCGTCCGCGCGTCGTCTGCAGCCGCGGCGCTGCTCGAGCCGCGCCAGCTTCACCAGCAGTAGCAGCAGCACGTGCTCCACAGACAGTAGTGACGAAGAGCCGGACGAGGCTGAGGACGACGAATGCGTGGCCTACGAGTCGTACGCCGCGGTAGCAGCCCGCAGCGCAGCCACGAGTGCTTCTCCGCGCCGCCAGCTGCGCTGGAGTGACTTGGCCATCCAGCCACGCACGCCGAGCTTCCTCGCTCGCTCCACGCGTCGCAGTGCACTCCACCGCGACAGTCTGGCCTTCCACGCACTGGAGCTCTGCTTTGAGTTCCTAGAGCTGCCCGAGCTGCAGACAGCCACGCTCTGCTGCACGGCCTTCCGTGATGTTGTGGCGTCATCTGCGCGGCTTCTGAGCGGGATCTACAGCCGCCAGTGGCGTCGCGACAAGCAGATGCTACCTCGCGCCTACGTGACGCTGCCCTATCGTGACCAACTGGCGCTGTGTGCGCTGCGGCGCCCCGGTGCGCGACACGTGCTCTCCACCCGCAGCGCCGTGACGTCACTACCAGACATGACGTCGCGTGTGGTGAACAACTCGATGCTGCGCAACTTCACACACGGCGCTGTGGACTCGGTTCGCAGTCTGGAGAAGCTGCCTGTGCTGTCCTGCGCCCGGGCACTCCACCGCCAAATATCATACTTTGAAGTGACGCTCACTGGTAGTGGTAGTGTGGGCGTGGCTGCGCTCTCAGACACATCGACGCGCGACGCCTACGGCTTTGGCTCGTCGGAACACGTGGGCTGGAAGCCCGTGTCGTACGGCTACCACGGCAACGACGGCGATTTCGTCTTTAACGACGGTGCGAAGCCTTACGGAGGCGCCTGGGAACCCTTTGGACCAGCTTGGAGCCCTGCAGCAGCTGCAGGAGACAAGAAAGAGCGCCCGACGCACACTGTGGGCTGTGGGCTAGATGTGGACAAGCACCAGCTCTTCTTCACCCTGGACGGCCAGTTTGTGGGCGTGGCACCGTCTGAGGTGCTTCCCGGGGATTATGCGGCCGCCGTGTCGCTGAATGGTTATGGGGACTCGGCCGTGCTTAACCTGGGCTCGGCGGGCTTCCTTTATGACATCGAGGGTTTCTGTGCAAGTCCTTAGTTTGGCCTCTTTCCTTGTCTGTACGGGCCCCGCGCCACAGACAGGAAGAGACCGAGCTGAGGACTTGCACAGAGGAGACCCCACCGCCTGGAACCCCCCGCCGCGTCACCGATTCCGGCCGCTCAAGCTACATTCTTTACGTCGTACTTCTTTTGGTTTTCTTCATATTGGTCGTTGTTTTTCATGCATGTTCCTTCTTGTCAGTGCTGTCTTCACCTCAAGAGTGAGGAATGTGTTCACGTGTGGGAGTGAGCTAGTGTTGATACGGGAGGAAAAAAAAAGAATTGCTGACAGATTGGAGGGCATTCGCGTGGAGGAGAGTTCGTAGGTGTGCGCTAGGTTGTACCTATCATTCCAGATCATCCAAAGCGACGGGAAGTTGCGGTGATGTTTCCTTGGTGCTGGCGTCGAGCGCGGTGGTTGGAGTTGAAATCGCAGAGTCGACATCAAGACAGCGAGCTGCGGCATCTTCGTCCGATGGCGGCACCGTATCGACGCTTTTGATACCTTCCGCTTCATCATCGTCGGACGGTTCAAGCTCCAGTAGCTCCGGGTTGGTTTCGTCGTCTTTGCCACTCGCTTCTATCACGAGTGAAGTGCTCGGGGTAGTCGTTGTTGATACCTGGAGTGATTCCGTTGCTGAATCGGTTTGTAGTAAGTCCAGCGGTTCGACACCTTCACCGTCTGCCTTGTCATCTCTTTGGAGTGTCTCTGAAAGCTCTTTGGGTAAAGAGTCAGCGCTGATATCGTTGCTGGTTTCCACCTCCGGCGCATGACTCGAAGTATTCGCGCTTGCGGACTGAACTTCCTCTGCTTCGATGACGATCTGCTGCTCGACCGCATCAATTCTGAGGCCTTCGTTTAAATCTTCAACCTCGAGAGGTGTCTTTTGCATTGCTTTCGTGGGCGATGCGGACACCACCGAGTTGTTGGAAGTGGGAGACCGTTGCTCGGTCGGTTCGCTTTGTGACCTCGACACGCGTTGGGCGTTACGGTTGATCTTCTTGGAGGTTTCAGCGATGGCGTCGTCGAGCAGACGCAGCCACTCAGCCTTGGCGCTCGCGCTCTCAGCGTACACCACGAACGATTTGACGGGGTTCTGGATCTGGAAGGCGTGTCGGCTCAGAACACTATCAGGCACGTCCGAGATACGCGTGAGCTTGAGACGCAGTGAGTTGTGCGGGTTCCAACTTCCAGTCATGCCTCGGTCGGCGTACATCAACTGGTCGTTGAAAAGGAAGAACCGATAGACTTGGTTGCGCGAGCGGCATCTCTTGGTCAGCTCGCCCTCGTGCAGGAAAGCTGTGGTGTCCTTGAGGTAGTAGTGGCCGCGGTGGATTCGCCGCAGGACCGAGTCCAACTGCTCGGAGCGCTGCAGACGCTGGATGGTTTCCTTCAAGTCACTCACCAGCAAATGGATATCTCCCATAACCTGCCACGGGTCGTCACTCGCGGCCGCTTCCTCAATGTTTTGCACCCACGCGTGGTCTTTGCTTTCAACCACGTAAGTGGTCTCGTTGGTGTCGGCAGCTTTCTCACTTGGGGTCTGCGATTGTCCGGCGTCGGTTGCTCTAGCCTCATCGAGTGAGATCTGCACCTTGTGAAGTAAAGCACAGAAAGCCTGCCGCTCGACAGGCATGTTGAGGAAGAGGCAGGTGGAGATGCAGAAGCGCAGTAAGTCGAGGCAGTGCATCTGCATGGACAAGTCGGACTGCGCGTCGTCACACAGAGTGGATGTGGACAGCGCCAGTAGGTAGAACCACACGCGTTCGAAGAGGATCTTGATCAGATCTGGACTGATGCTCGTGTCGACTCCAACGAATTGGAACGTGTTGTACGTGTGCGAGAGGTCCTTCATGAGCTCCTCGGACTGTGCCACGGCTTTGGCCAACCCCACCTGGAACTTTTCGTTGTCCAAATCGGCGGCGGAGAGGCTGGCCTCACGGGAAGCCTTGGCCGTGACGTGACTGCCCTTGATCTGCATCGGACGGCGTGCAATGTCGTCGTAGACCTCTTCAAGGAATCGTCGCGGCAGGTCCTTCCCATTGTCGATGCCACGGTTGTTCTTCACGAACTGCTCCTTCGACATCTTGTTCTTGCGGACCTGAGGGTTATGTAAATCCGTATTTAACATGATGATCGAGTACGCGACAATCATGGCCGTGTCAGCCGAGGAGAAGGTTGTTGGCGAGTCGTCCCAGAAGCACTGGGCGAACGCTTCAACCATCCGCTCGATTTTCTGAGCTTCCCCGGGCAGTCGAAATCCACCACTGGTCAGAAAGTGCCGCAGTGATTCCACCAGCGTGAGTCCCTTGAAGGAAATGGCA
This sequence comes from Halophytophthora batemanensis, assembly GCA_023338225.1. Lineage (NCBI taxonomy): Eukaryota > Oomycota > Peronosporomycetes > Peronosporales > Peronosporaceae > Halophytophthora > Halophytophthora batemanensis. The sequence continues at coordinate 8,056 of JAADYK010000002.1, forward strand.
CGAACGTACGTGAGCCGAACCTGAACCTTGAAATCTTCGTCGCCTTCGCCCAGATAGTCGCCGATCTCCACTTCGTCGAAGAAGTCGTGGTAAATCCGGAGAAAAGACGTTACGCTGCGTGGTGTGTTCTTGATGAAGTTCATTGCCACGAGATATTCAACAGCCTTCTTGAGGCTTTTTGCTGCCGAAATCTCCATTGCACGTTTCAGTAGTTGCTGATTGCGCTTTTGGAGCTCGTTGCGCATGCGCACAGAAATACTGCCGTACTTGCTGCCACTCGGACGAGGCTTCGAGATACTACTGGATTGGTCCTTTGTGTCGACAGGCGAGCTTGGCTCGCTTGGCCGAGTCGAGATTAGGTTGCTAGAGACGGCACTGGCTACGTGGACAACCGATTCCTTGGTCGGTGATGCTTCTTCCCCGGACTCGTCTTGCTCCCAGCCCCCGTTGTCCATGGATAACATTCGCGTCCGAACATCACGACTGATCAAATGTGCATGTCCACTTGCATCCATGACGCTGCGAGCAATAGCTAGGATGGTGCTGATGGCCTGGATTTGCAGTCGAAGACACGAATCATCTCCGTCCTCCGGGTTCGCCGAATGACTGATATTTCCCTCGCCCATGGAGCACAGCGTCGAGCATAAATGCTCAAAAATCTTCCACTGTTGTACACGATCCATGTCGAAGTTGAGGAAGATCTCCACGACGTTGTGCGGTAATTGAAGCCATGGCGTGATTTCGTGCATAATATCCATCTGGTGGTTCTGTGCACATGGCGCGGTTGTGCGTAGTATCCGCAGCAGCAGATGCTCGAAAAGTAGCGCTAACTCAACTTTGAGGTGCCGCCGGTAATGGTTCCAAAGCGTGGAGATCAACGTCAGATTAGCCTGAAACACGTCCGGTAGCCACACAAGCGACACCGAGTTGACAGTCGACAACACGAATCGTCGAACCACTTGACCGAATACTCGGTTCTCCCGCGTCCGGGCTCCTGCAGCCAAAAGCGCCGAGTTCAGGGCGTGGAGGGAGTTGACGCTCGGATAGTGGTCGCTCTCTACCAGACTGGTATCGCTGACCCGGGTGAGTTTCCGATTGACGGCTCTGCTGAAGGTCACTACAAGCTGAAGCGCGTTCTTCTCGGCCTGCTAGCAGAGAGATAAGCAAGTGAGAAGCGTACATTGCATCTACAATGCGGGAGCAGTACCATAGGGTACGTACCGTGGAGTTGGTGAAGCTTTCCATCGCCAGAGTAACGTCGGAGCAGAACTGAGGAGATTGAATCGACAAGTGGCTCTGGCAGGTGGATAAGACAGGCAGAGCAGGTCAGTGGTTCACTAGACCGGCACATTAGCATTGTTGAAGAAGGAGCACATGAAACCGCACCTTAAACGCGCCAAGCATGTTGTCTGCGGCTGTTGCGATCTCAGCACCTGTGGTGATACCTTCAATAAGATTGTCGACGAGCTCCTGGACGAGTTCCTGAGAGGATTGAGCGGGCTCCGGCAGATTTGCTGGAACTCCATCAGTTTCTTCGGTATCTTGAGTGGCTTCGTATCGGTTCATAATCATACTGATCAGCTCATCTTCCACAGGCTTGGCAACAGCGGTGTTGAATTCCCCGATGAACGTGAGTGCCTTTAACACGGAGTGAAGAACTGCAGGTTGGAACCCTTCCGCGCAAATTTGAATAACCTGAGCAAAGCAGCAAGATAGTGTTTCAGAGGAGCTTTGTTAGTCAACAGAGCACAATGAGCTCAAACGCAAGTAGCTATACCTTCTGGTAGATCGGAACAGTACATGGGAATCGAGATCGGACTGCCTGTTGGCAGACTGAGGTCACAGCGTCGACGGCCACTTCGAGGCGACACAAGTCTGAGCCTGTCGCTAAACTGTTAAATAAGCCAGCCTCCAGACAGTCCGCTACACCCCGTACTGCAGCTTCTGCGGCGGCACCGTGTCGAGTGTAGCATGCCATCAGCAATGGGTACATGTAGTATTCGAGGGTCTCCAAGTCGTTGAGTTGCTTGGCTTCAGGGCGGAAACAAGCACATCCAGCGTCAGATATGGCAGAAAACAGCAGCGTTTTACTCGCGTGTGAGATGACAGGTTACCATGCTGTGGACTGGCGTAAGGTTCCATTGCTACAGGCACAACTCCCGCGTCTAAAGTCTCCTGCTCGCGAATTTCACCCGTCTTGTGTCGCGGAGTTCGATCCTCCTTAGGTGAGCGAGCTCCGGACGGCGATTTTTTTGGTGACTTGGTCTTTCGCGGCGACCTACTTTCATTCTCCAGCTGTGGCATCACTGTCGCTTGCAACCACTTCTTGTGCAAGCCGTCAATGCAGCTTAACTGGACAATGACCAAAAGCGAAACCACCAGAATCAATAGAACCTCTTGTCCGTGAAATCACCGAAGTCAGCTCGGTACAGCTCAGCGACAAACCTTTTTTTTGTAGCCTAGGAAAATCTCCGTCCCACCCGAGCTTGTGTTGACGTCTGCGACGTGGTCGTTCGGGGTTTTGTCCACCCAGTGATACCTGGGGTTAATGCACTGTTAGATGCATGCACACGAAGCGGCTTTGTCAAAGTTGTAGAGGCCCTTACCCATACGGTAGCGTCTCGCCCTTCTTGGGGAAAAGAACGACCACATCAACGATCGCTGAAGTGGCAGAGCGCTTGATACAAAGGTAGATCCGCTCGCCTTGAGTGCCCTGCGCGCACAAACAGTGAAAGTTTAGTCTTCAACAAAGCTTTGTGTGTTTTAGCGTAGATAGCGCGAGATAGTTGTTGCTGCTCTCACCGTGTTCAGATTCGCTGGGATACCACGTCGCTGCACCACCTCGTAGTCGCTCGGAACGAACTCGCCTCTCTCGGGGAAGATGATTATGATCTCGCTGATCGGGGCCTTACCTGATCCCGTATCACTGCTTTGGCAGAGATACACGAAGGTTCCGCGACCACCTTTATTGAGATCCGCACGTAGACCAGTTGGAGAGCGTTCCAACTGAATCGACATGCACAAAGAGCTCCACCCAGAGTCAGACCAAGTGTTCAAGACACTCGCTGAATGTGTCGTAGGTGATCAATAACCTACCTTAGTAAAACCAGCAGGGATAGCATCTCCTCGAAACATCACGGTCAGATCAGTAATCGGCAATTGTTCGGTGTCGAAAGTCTTCCAACGCGGAACCTCGTTCACCACCACACTGTACGCCATCGAATACAAGTTCGTGATGCACGGAATGAGTTTGTGAGTACGCAAGATCAACACCTTAACGCATCGCAGTAAAATACAAGCATTTGTGCCACGTCCCACCTCTCACGGCTGCGACGGCGCTGGTACCGGCTCCTCCCCTTCTCCATGGCGTTAGCCTTGAGCGCCTTGAAGCGTTCCTGTGGACTTTTCGGCGGAACCAGCACCTTCTTGGACACCTGAATGCCATCTTCACCACCATCTACTAGCTCTTTCACGCATGGATTGCTTCCATCGCTGCTGCTTCGACCGATTTCACGCAACAGATTTCGCACACGGTCTTTCCTCGCCAGCGTCTCCTGACAGATCTCTCGTAGCAGCGCGAAGTCGTCTTCACTGCCCACCGTCTCCGCTAGAATGGACGTGATAGCTCTGCGTAGCACCCTTTCCTGTGGCTTCTCCGGTGAGATAGCGACCGACACGGACTCGGACTGGGACTCGGGTGCGTCTTGGCTCTTCGACAAGGCCAGAGGTATGTCCAGCTTCAAGCCGTGGCTCAGGCCACAGCTCGACGCTTTCGTCGCACTCATGAGGGACCACGAGCGCGCAGACCCGCTCCGTGGCTCAGTAGCGCTGTGACTCGTTCTAGCCGCCGACACGATGGAGACTCTCGCGCACAATGCGGCATCCACTAGAGCTCAGCATTCCGTTACAGAAATGCCGGAAAAAAGGCGACGGTTGGAAGGCGCAGTTGGAGTGTGTGCATAGCGGTTGCGGCGACGTGAACCCTAGGCTGAGGCACTGCGGTGGGAAGCGTACAGCCGTACAGGATGAGGTTGTCTGTGGCGGCGTCAAGGCAGGTCTCTCCAGCTGGGTTGCACATGCAATACTTTTTTTTTGCATTTCTAAAACTACTCGAAATGAAGTGCGTCAACGTGGAGCTGCAGGACGCTTTGTTGGGAGCGCACACTACAGGTACTGTGCAAAGCCAAACAATTCTGCAAAATGTGCGAGGGCTAGGTGGACACGTCGCCGGAGGTGGCAACAGCGCAAGTGTAGTCCGCGCTCATAGGTGGGAAGGTGGACTCACTGTGGCGGGAGTTGCAGCGCGAGGTGGACATATCGAAGGCTGTGAGCGTGTCATTGTAATTGCCGACGGGAAAGGAGGGCGAGGGCGAAGGTGGCAGTGGAGAAGAACATGAGCGTGAGTATGTAGAAGCTGTCGAAATTGCTGTGACGCAGGCGGTTTCCTTTACTCCAGATCAGGAAGGAGGTGCAATTTGTCAATTCCCCTTCTCGAAAGAGATTACCAAGGCCAAAGGATAGGAGGGACAAGCAAACAAGTAGAGTCAATAGCGTGGCAAAGCATGCACGGTGGGGAGAGTGGAAGCGCCGCTGACTTTGATAAAGGAGAAGTGGAGTACATTTCTGGGAGATACCCGATGACCCCGACAGCATGGCTCAAAGCCATCAGTCTCGAAAGAGAAGTGACTTCACCGGAAGCAACTCACGGGTGGCAGTTGAGGAGGCGAATGCCCTGCGAGAGCAGATTGCATCGGTGCTGGAGGAGATTCGTGGGTATCGTGGCACCAACTTTGGGATCGTGCAGTTGGACGAAAAATTGTCCTTCTTGAGGATGTTCTGGAGTGTCGCTATGAGATGTTCAACCCTTCGTGCCCAAGCAAGTGCCCATCTGACGTATGGAAAGCACGGGCGGCACAGATCCTCGTCCTGCTCAAAGGTTGTTTTGATTCAGTGAATGACATCGACTTCGATGGCACCTATGACTTTGACGATGAGAACATGGCATAGCTTGAAATAATATGACGCTGGAATAAGTCGGTGATACAATGATAGTTGACTGCGAGAGCTAGATGGGGGGGCTTTGTTCATGCCAACGCTGGATCGGGCATCGCGTCTACCACCGAAACACATGGACAACAGACAAGTGGCGACTTGGACGGCATTTTCGAATTCGTTTCCGGAAGCCGGCATTTGTGTGTGCGATATTGCAGCGCATGGTGGAAACACACTGCGTTGGTTTTTGACCTCAGCAGGAATGGAATACGATCAGACAATCGCGTCGTTCTTCTGCCTCAAAAGGGTTTGTGAATATCCACTAACGTCAGCACAACTAGACCACAATGATGAGGCGTTTGATCTGGAAGAATTCCTCGATATGAAGAAACTCTTGATTGTATCGCTTGTTGGGATGCACCACCGTCCAGACTACACTACGATCTCAGTCAGGCATGTGTGTAAAAGCACATTCCATTTGCTGATAGTGTGGTGTTTCCTTGCAATGCAACATTCTGACACGGGTTTGTGAATGCAAGTATCATAGAGCACCCCGAGCACTTCTGAACCTGTTTCCGCCTTCGCGTCGCCTGCGGCTCCGCTTCCCACTCTAATTGAAGCCAGAGGCGCCAAGTGGATTTTATTCAGCACGCAGCAATTGAGTGATTTCAGGATGAAACACACTGAGGTTGCAAAATCTGCGTTAGCGCTGAATGAATCGCGAAGCATGAATCCCCATAACCGCGCCACCGTGAGTACTGTCAGAAATCAACCACACACCCTCATGTTAGGCCTATGTATCCAGTCAGTGCTCCCATCAGCTCTGTTGACCCACCAGCTGACGTGGTGCACTGCACCATAAGTGCTTCTGCCACCTGGAGGACCAACCAGCCCATCAGTCACGCCGCTTGGCTTCCTTCGTTCTGGCAACTCAATTGGCACACCACCTCAGTCCCCCCCCCATGTCCTGTTATCGCTCGACAGTCAATGTCGATAACAGTATAGCGATGGTGGAACCACTTCATACCATGGCCATAGCACGATGATGTCAACCCAAGCGATCCGGAGCAACTTGATTGAGGCCTTTAATGTGGCGACGACGTACATGATAGGGTGAAGTGGGCCGAACCTCGCTCTTCGTTGCCATGCATAAGGGCTGCATAAAAGTCGTACGAGTGTTGGTGGATCGTAGATCGAATGTTGGCACGCAGCTCCTTAATGATGGCACAACACGGCACAACACGGCACAACACGGCACAACACGGCACAACACGCCGAATAGCTACGCAGCAAGGTTAGAAGGGGGTGATACGTGTGTTTGCAGAAAGTGGAGCAGCTGGAGATTTGTTCAATGAGGGTAATTGGACGCCACGCAAGGCCCAGCTTGAAACGTTCATGGAAATATCGTGCGATAATTGCCGTGATTGTCGACCTGACTCGTGAGGAGGGCCGGACACCTTAGAGGGGTAATCAACGTGGGCCCGGCCATATAGAAGTTGTATATCTACTGCTTCGTCACGGTACGAGTACCAACATACAGGGTTCCTATGGATCTACAGCATTGCTGATACCAACTCAGCATGTGTGCTTGGAGGTGGCAGCGGTGCTTGTGAAAGTTAGAGCAGCAACCTATGTGGACGATGTGGACAGATGAGTGCATCTCATGGTTGGAACTGGAGATGGATGTTGTGCAAGCAGTTTCCCACCATGTTGCTTCTGTCAGCATGCAGTGTTCAAGCGAAACTACAGCGTTGGTGATAGAGGCTTAGCATGTGTTTGCTGTTTTGTCATTGGCGCGAGTGCTCCCCCACAGCTCAAGAACAGCAAAAACCCAGTATCGGAAAGTTGGGAGAACGAGTCAGTTGTTCAACCTATACGCATTATAGCTGCCCGTACTTATGGACAGTAGCTGAAATGCCAAGAAAATTCGCCACCAACACCAACCTCTCAGCTGTTGTGCAACAACCAAGCTCCCAAAGCATTGTGCCATTCTTCCTTTCAGTTGCCGGTGGAGAAGGCAATCTACGTGACGAGGCGGTCAGCCAGCAGTTCGGAGTCTCAACGAGCACTTTGTGTGGCGAAAATGGGATGCGCCAACCGGAAAATGCCTCTGCATGATGCTATCAATGCAGACAACCTGAAGTACGTGAGACAAGCTCTACAGCGTGGAGAAGACGTGAATGCTGCTGATAGTGATGGCAAGAGCGGTATCATGCTTGCGACTGCGAGGGGCAATTTCAGCGTTGTAAAAATCTTAGCAGAAAGTGGGGCAGAGATCGACCTGCCAGGCAACGAGGGGGCTACGCCTCTTGTGGCAGCTGCCTGGAAGGGACACTCGGATATCGTCCGACTGCTGTTGCATCACGGAGCGACCATCGATAGGACAAACGCGAATGGAGCTTCGGCGTTGTATATTAGTGCGGTGAACGGCCAATTGGAGGTGGTGCAGGTGCTACTGGAGGCTGGAGCGGAGATCGACCTGCCAGGCAAAAGCAAGGAAATCTCTCTGCTGAGCCAAGCAGAGAAAATGGGGCTCCTGGGCCCGTATGGCACACTAATTAAGGTCCCGTGCGTTGGTGAGCGCATTACATTGTTTGTTCCAGACCCTCGTGGCCTTCGGAGGGCGATGCGAGTGCTTACGGCAGCTGGCACTACGATTGATATTGGCCACACGGGCGGTTATGTACCACTTATGGCTGCAGCTTGGAATGGCCACGCGGGAGTTATGCGACTACTGCTGCATCATGGCGCAGACGTCAGCGTTCACAGCGCTAACGGGGATACGGCTTTGGGAATAGCAGCAATCAATGGCCAATTGGAGGCTGTGCTGCTACTTCTAGAAGCTGGAGCCGTGGTTGACCAAGAAAATAGAGAGGGAGACACGCCTCTGATCGCCGCTGCTTGGGGAGGCCACATAGTGATCGCTCGGTTGCTGCTGCAACATGGCGCGAATCTCCTCGTGCAGAACAAACTTGGAGCCACACCGTTGGCAACTGCCGCAAGGAACGGTCAATTGGAGATGGTGGGGATCCTTTTGGAAGCTGGCGCAGCCATTGACTTGCCAAACAACGAAGGACACACACCTCTCATGATCGCAGCTTGGAACTGCCACTGGGAGGTCGTTCGTTTGCTGCTGAACCACGGTGCAAATACTAACTTGCAGGATGCTTATGGGGACACGGCAATGCTTGGTGTTGCGAGTCATGGACAACTAGAAATGATGATGGCACTTCTGGAAGCTGGGGCGGAGATCGACCTGGCAGATGAGAAGGGGGTAACACCAATCATGGTGGCAGCTGCAAAAGGCCATTGTGAAGTTGTTCGACTGCTGTTGCAGCATGGTGCGAGTATCAATTTGCAAGACACAAGTGGCATTTCAGCGCTATCCTATGCCACGCTGTATAGTCACTTGGACGTGGTCCAAAAGCTGGTGATAGCTGGAGCGGAGATCGATCAGGGAGACAAGAATGGGACAACGCCCCTGATGGCTGCAGTGTCGAATGGCCAAGCGGACATTGTACGACTGCTGCTGCATCACAGCGCGATTATCGACATGCAGAACACAAACGGTGTATCTGCGCTATTCGTTGCCACGAAATACGGTCAGTTGGAGATGGTGTCCATGCTGCTGAAGGCTGGAGCAACGATCGACCTGGAAGACAGGGTGGGGACAACACCACTCATGGCCACAGCGATGAATGACCAAGCATTTATTGCACGATTACTGCTCCACAATGGCGCGAATATCAACACGCAAGATAGAGTTGGCCGTACGGCGGCATTTATTGCTGCAGCACACGGCCGGCTGAAGGTAATGCGGGTACTACTGGAGGCTGGGGCGGTGATCGACATGCCAAACAACGAAGGTTCAACGCCTCTCTTGGCATCAGCTTGGGAGGGTCACACTGAAATGGTCCAATTACTGCTGCATCACGGCGCGGACATCAACATGCAAAATGGGATCGGAGGTACAGCGATATTTTTTGCCGCATTACGAGGCCAGCTAAAAGCGGTTCAGGTCCTGCTAGAAGCAGGAGCCATGGTTGACCGGACCAATAACGAGGGGACAACGCCTCTAATGGCTGCAGCTTGGAAGGGCCACAGGGAAACCATTCGGTTACTGCTGCACCACGGCGCGAGCATCACTCTGGAGAATGAAAAGGGGGCCGCACCGCTGTTTATTGCGTCGTATCACGGTCAAATCGAGGCGGTACAGGAGCTTCTGGGGGCTGGGGTGGCGATTGACCAGGCAAACCACGAAGGAGTGACGCCCCTCATGACCGCAGCTTGGAATGGTCACGTGGAAGTCGCTCGATGTCTTATCAGTCATGGCGCGAACATCAACATGAAGAACAAGAGCGGAGCTACACCGTTATTTCTAGCTGCGGCACAATCAGAGCCGACGGTAGAACACTCGGACGCAGAAGCGGTGACTGGTCTGGCGGTCAGGAATACCAACACGCGAAATGCAAGAGCATGGAGCAATGACCTACTAGGCGTCGTCCAAGCGCTTATAGAAGCTGGGGCGGCGACTGACCTGGCGAACAAGAATGGCTGGACACCGCTGATGGTTGCAGCGCACCATGGTCACTCTAACATTGTGCAAATGCTGGTGATTGGTGACGCCAACTTGGATGTTCAAAACAACAATGGTTGTACTGCCATCATGCTTGCAGTAATTCACCGTCAGCTGGAGCCGTTCCGGATTCTGTTGGACAATGGCGCAGACATCGAACTCCTGGACGTAAGCGGCATGAATGCGTTTTCGTGGGCGTGGCTCAGCGGCTTCCACCGCTTCATCCAGCTGCTGTATGAGGTAAACCCGAGATGCCGGCACGTGCAGGTGGACCAGTGGAAGTTCGTGCAGATGTTTGGCTACACGCTGGAGGATTTTAAGCACTACCACGACACCTTCCTGTGGCTCAGGGAAGAAATGCGCAAGCGAGGAATACCAATTCCAGAGTGGGCGATACATCACTTCGAATCCAGCTAGGAGACTCCATAGTTTCAGCCTCAAAATGCGTTACCGCTGCAAAGATTCGTTCTCCTGGGTTTCCTTGTCTGGGATAATTTTTAGAACACAGCTCCTTGATATGTCTGCTGTTTTTCTTCGGTTAGCATGTGCTCGTTGCATGAGAAGCCACCACCATGTGCTTCAGTCGTGCAGGTCTTGCTGCGTCATGTGGTAGATAAACTGGTCATGACGATTCCAATTTGGCGCAGTAGTTAGTCGTAGCATTGGCTTCCCATGTGTAGTTGAGAACTGTTCAATGATTTGTGAGGGCAGTCGTACGCCGATGTACGTGTCATTCGTCTAATTGATGTGGGAAGCTTATCAAGTAGAGCATACCTGTGTTTAAAAACCACAGGGACAAAAAGATACAAATGCAAAAAGTAAAGCCACCATCGTGGAGCCACTCGGGATGGGGTCGGTGTATTCGGTGAACACCGCAGATCTCACCTCGCACTCGAAAAGAGCTAGCACTTGATGCGCATATCAAGTTGGTCATTGATGCTTCATCGCAGCTCATCGCAGCCCTTTCAATCACCATTGATGCTTGCTGGAGCGTCGACGCCGTCAGTTTGAGACCAAAGACTGCCACTCGTGTCACGTTTTAAAGTCATCGGGGATCTCATCAATTTCGTGGCTGCGGGCCCAATCACTTCGGTCGCTATCAACTTGATTGCGTTTTGATCTAAGAACAGGAGTTGTGCAAATGTGCGACTCTGGCTCCGACTTTGCATTCGTCCATTTTCAAGCAGAGGCTGTGGTCGTCGAGGACGCAACTCTAGAATAGTTCTGGGTGACAACAGCATCGTTAATATGAGCGGTGCGTTCACGATAAGAATGTAAGGGTGGGCTCTTCAATTTGGATAGAGTTCAAAATCGCTTCAATTGCTGCACGTTAACAAGTTCTGGTCTGCAACTTGCTAGCCCGTATCCAACGCGATCTCCCGTAGTTAGGCTTCCAGGTGCCGAAGGCTGGCCGAACCGACGGACGTGCCAGCTCCTACTTGATTATGGTTCGAAGTGCGAGCAGCGGCATGGCTGGCTGCCGATCTCCACCTCAGTCACTCCCACACGTGGAGAGCCAGCTGCACGAAAACATTCAGCACCAGCAAACATGTACAAGATGGAGGCTGGAAGCGATATCTCCGCGCCACCGTCCGGCTTCTGGAATATTCGATGACGTCGAAGTTGCTGGACGCAATCCTGGAGATCCGCAGCATCAGCTGTGCCTTGCAACATGACGCAAGGGCTGGCAATGAAAGGTATTGCGCACTGTCACCGGTAGCCTGGCAAGACCAACCTTCTCTTGTGGGCTTGTGCCTGAAGGCGTATTCCAGAGCTCCGTCGTCGTCTGTTGACAGCAATGAATCTTCTTTCGGGTACTATTTCAAATCGACCCGAGCGTTGCTGTATCAGTACCCTCGTGTTCAATTTTAGCCAATCAGAGTGCTTTCACCCCACAAAGTAAATCTCGCCAGTCCGACCCCACATCCTGAACATCGGCGTCCCCCCAAAGCCAGAGAGGGGCTGAAGCTAAAGCACGGCCAACGCCACGTCGGACGAGCTGCGAAGCTTACAGTGAAGATGGCCCCCGTCACCAAGGACTCTGAGTCTTCGCCGCTGCTGGCCAAGGGCGGCCAAATCGCCGGCGGTGCGGGCTACGGCGCTAGCGCCGAGCAGAAGAAGAAGGACGCGGCGTTCTCTCGCTGGCGTGACGACGACGTGGAGGAGGAGGCGGACGGCGACAGCGATGGCGCCGCTAGACCCAAGAAAAAGCGGCTAGCGAAGCGCCAGATGCAGTGCTTCCAGTTCAGCCTCATCCTGCTCTTCGTGTGGGATTTGGCGTCGCTGCTGGTCGTGTGCGCGCTGAGCCTGGGTGCCGCCGCCTTCGGCAAGCTGACCTGGCTCGTGGCCGTGAACACGATGCAGTGGCGCTTCTGGGGTCTCCCCGTGTGGGTAACGGTGGTCAAGAGCGTGCTTTTTGCTGTGGCCACACGCTGGCCGGATGCACGTGTGGGAACCTGGGTCGTACACGCCTTTTGCCTTGCCTTCGTGGTGCTACTGGCCGTGGACGCCTTCAAGCTGGACACGTTCTCGCGCCAAGTGGAGGAGGAGCAGGCGCTTGTGGACGCCAACGTAGCCAATTCTCTGCCGCTTATCTTCACGGTACTGGAGGTGGTGAACCTGAACTATCTGCTGGACTCGACACGCTCGCCACCGCCGCCTGAAAGCCTGGCGCTTCCTCAGGTGGCAGCAGGGAAACCCAAGGAGCCTGCTAAGCCGCGTGGCATCTCGTTCGTGAAGCTCATGTACATCCTCAAGCCGTACTTCTGGCCGCATGGCTTCGCCAACAAGCTGCGCGCTGCAAGCACGTACGTGGTTTTGATCTGCAGCAAGCTGGCTAACTTGGCGGCCCCGCTCTTTATGGCATCAGCTACCAATCAGTTGGTAAAGCAGAACGCTATAGGAGCTATCATGGATATCGCCGTCTTCTGCGGCCTCACGCTGGTGTCCAAGCTGTTCAAGGAGTTGCAGTCACTCATCTACCTCAAGGTGAAGCAAACGGCCTACATTGAATTGGCCACGCTCACGTATGAGCATGTGCAGTCACTTTCGTACGACTGGCACGTGCAGAAAAAGCTGGGTGACGTCCTTCGCTCCATGGACCGCGGCGTCGAGTCAGCCAATAGCGTGGTGTCGTACGTGTTCCTGTACCTTTTCCCCACGCTGGCTGAGTCGGTGGTCGTCGTCGTTATCTTTGCCGTCCACTTTGAGTTGGCGAGCCTGAGTTTCGTTGCCTTCTCGAGCCTAGTGGTGTACGCGTACTTGACGATCAAGATCACGCTTTGGCGCAAGAAGTACCGCGAGGCCTCTATGCGCCACGACAACGAGTACCACGACAAGGCCACAGATGCGCTGCTCAACTACGAGACTATCAAGTACTTTGGCAACGAACGCTACGAGATCGAGTCGTACGCCAAGGTCATTGAAAAGTACCAGCGTTACTCCATGTCGGTGCAGGCCTCGCTCAGCGTGCTCAACGGCTCGCAAGCCGTGGTCATCCAGTGCACCATTTTCGCGGCTCTGGCGTTGGCGGCCCCGCACGTGATCAACACGGATAGCGGACGCAACATCGACATTGGCGCCTTTGTAGCCATCTCGGTGTATCTGGGCAACCTCTTCGCGCCGCTCTTCTTCCTGGGCGGCATCTACAACATGGTGATCAACTCAGTCGTGGACATGAAGAAGCTGAGCGAGCTGCTGTCTGTGGAACCTGACGTCGTGGATGCGCCTGACGCCACGGAGCTGCGTATTTGCAAGTACGATATGGAAAATGGCATCGAGGTGGCCTTCCGCCACGTCTTCTTCCATTACCCGTCGCAGCCGTCAACCTCCGGGATGAAGGACCTAAGCTTTACGATCCCAAGGGGTACTACCACGGCACTTGTGGGAGAGACAGGAGCAGGTAAGACCACCATTTCGCGTCTGCTCTTCCGTTTCTACGAGTGCAAGGCCGGCAAGATCCTGGTGAACCACCAGGACCTGGCTAAAGTGACTCAACACTCGCTTCGCAAGGCTATCGGCATTGTTCCGCAAGACACGGTGCTCTTTAACGACACCATCCTGACCAACATCAAGTATGGCAACTTGAACGCGACGTTCGAGGAGGTGGTGGAAGCGGCCAAGAGCGCGCGTATCTACGACTTTATCATGAAGCTGCCCGATCAGTGGAACACCAAGGTGGGCGAACGCGGGCTGAAGCTTTCTGGTGGCGAGAAGCAGCGCGTAGCCATCGCACGTACACTGCTAAAGGACCCGCCTTTTGTGATCCTGGACGAGGCCACCTCGGCGCTGGATACGGTCACGGAGCAGGAGATCCAGGCCGCGCTCAACCGACTCAAGTCCAACCGCACCATGCTCGTCATCGCGCACCGCCTCTCCACAATTCGCAATGCGCACCAGATCATTGTGATGCAGCACGGTGCCGTGGCTGAGTGCGGCACGCACGATGAGCTGGTGGCGCAGCCTGAAAGTATCTACTCGGGCATGTGGAACGCCCAGCGCAAGCATGAGAATGGTGCGGAAGAGAGCGCTACGGATGGTTCGGAGGGGGCCGGAGAGGCGACGGCCGCTGAGGTCGAGTGAAAAAGTGGTCTGGAGACGTCGGTGGAAGCGGACGTGACCTAGTGGGGCGTAGGAACCAGCAGCGGAAGGGGGTCATGAGCTTCAACGATCGCGATTGGCTACATGCGTCTACGTGCAGACTCCGGTTGTACCAAACCCCTCAAGACTAAGCGTGGTCTAGTGACCGGACGCTGTGCAAAACGAGGCAATGGACCAAAGATCAGCTAGCTCTAAAACGCTGAGGCTTCTGAATGAAATATACACTATTCATGCACACACAACTGCGCACGCAGTTGTCATACTGTGACTATCGATTCGGCTTACTGGCACTCCTGGCCATGTTACTCCTGGTGCTGCGGCGGTGACTGCTTCAGATTGGCGAAACTGCGTGCCGGATGCAAGGACGGTGGCAGACGAAAGACGGGGTACTCGGCCGGCATGCGCTGGTATGTCTGCTGCCATGACGTACTGAGCTCCATTGAAGCGGCCTTGGTAGCTGACGGCATGGGGCTCGGATGGTGGGAGCGATGCGGTGTACCCGCCTCCCCAGCCGTATAGCTGTTCATCTTGGTGAGCAGTGAGCGTTCTTGCTGCTGCAGCATAGCACGCACAAAGAGCACCTTGGTGTCCGGCAATGCCACCACGTGCTTCTGCAGGAACATGCCACGAGGTACACCCGGCGTGCGGCGACGGTGAGTATGCGTGCCATTCCCGCCAGATCCACCACTGGCGCCGCTGTGAGCACCATTTCCGGCCCCACTAGCCCCACGGAATTCGTCCTCCATGTAGTAGATAGTCACGACCTGCTCTTCAGGCGTGCGACTGCAGTCCACCATGACGATCTCCTCAGCCAGAAGCTCCCACACCACGTCGTACTTGGTAGCCGTCTGTGTGCCGCGCACGTCCAGCAGAAGAATACGTCGCCGCGTGACGAGGAAGCACTGGCGGTTGAGATCCAAATGACCCAAGTAGCCGTCAGCACGATAGCGCCCACCGCGGATCTTGCCCACGATTTCTTCGCCCAGTGACTCCACGTACGAGTACACCTTGAGACGCTTCGTACGCAGATCGATGTGACGCGGTGGCCGTGCACGCACAAGAAGAGCCTTGGTGTTCGGGTCCACAGCATCACGAAGCGTAGCGGCCGTAGTGGCCGTAGCCAGCGAGAAACCTAGCAGCGGCTTGAGTACGACACCAAAGGCACCGGCCACGAGGCCAGGAAAGACACCACGCGCACCGTTGAGCTCGAACGAGTGGATCGGCGCCACCACCACGCCCGAAACACCTTGCACCAGACCTTGGAAGATATGTCGCGTAGCCGGATAGCCTGTGTAGTCATCCAGCTTGAGGCAAGCCTCCGAAAGGCCCAGTGAGAAGGCTGTCAGGATGCGCGTGTTGAAGTCCAGGAAGGTGTAGACCGACGCGCGCACCAGTGAAAGCGTACCACGACCCATTCCAAATGCAAAGGCCCGTGGACTGCGTTGCGTGAGTCCGTGAGCTGGCTCCGCTACAAAGTCCGCAAAGCCACTGCGCATATTCTTCCATGCGATCATGGGGTTGCCCAGTACATCCACACTGCCCAAGATCACGTATGCCTGTCGCAATGCCTCACTCTGGTAGTGCGAGATTAAACGTGTAGCCAATGCATCAGGCTGCACGAACGAGTTGTGGATCTCCAGGGCCTTGAGCTGGAACGGTGCGTTGGCGATCTTGGTCAAACTCGTACCGATGGCATTCAGGATAAGTCGCAGCGGACCCACCGTCACGTTTGACGTCTCGGCCGCCGCCGCGTGCGACAGAGATGCCAAGTGTCCGTCCACAATTGCGCCAGCACTGTCGCCAAACGAGAAGCTCACGGTGGCGCGGATCGGGTCGATGTAGAACTCTTCAAAGTAGAGTTTCTTCTCCTCGTCGTTGGACGCGATGGCACCCAAACTGCCGTGTTTCGCCACCGTGTATCGCTGGATCTCCGTTGCCAATCCAGTGTGCTGGTTTTGTTGTATTGGCTGCTGTTGCGTCTGCGCACTACCTCTCCGCGATATGACTCTCGCCGAGGGTGTTGTGGGAGCAGACGACGGCCCTGCCGACGTCGTCCCGTCCTTCTGCGCCGCCTCCAGTACCTTCACCGTGACCTCTAAACTGGCGTTGAAATCCTCCAGCAGTAGATGGCTGTGTGCAGCGCGAGAAACATCGCTGTCACCGCCGCCGTTCCCCAGCACAACTGTTCGCTTCTTGTCCCGAGCGCTGGAGCCACTACTATTGCCACCATACACGTTACTGTGCACCAGCAGCGGTAGCATCTGGTAAAGCAATGAGCCGTCCACCCGAATGTGTACAGGCAGCACGCTCGCGCTGAAGTGGCGAATGAAATGGATCCCGGAGTACTCGTCGTGCTTCACCAGGCTAAGCTCCAGCACGGGGATGTGTACAGCTTGGCCGTTCACGATACGCGACCGCCCACTCGGATTTGAGAAACGCAGCAGCACTGGATACGGCGTCATTTGCAACTGGTTGTCAACCTGCACATCTCCCACCTGGAGACGGCACGCCACAACGCGCGGTCGCGTCTCGCGCTCCAACCGCGACAGCGCGGCTGCACTACCGGCGATCGACGCCGCGTTGTTCTCTGGATCCTCCTCGCTCATCAGGACTTCGAGGGAGACCCCAGATACGGACATGTACAGCAGCTCCTTGGGCACGCCGTCCACAATGGAGATGCCAATTCCCTGAAGCTGCAACGTCGCATGTAGCGTTGGTGCGGCCACAAAACGCTGAAGAGACAGCAAACCTCCCCTCTCCGTTCCTTGAGCAGAGACAGTCGGGTCACTGGACGCAGGTGTACTCGTCGGCATCACCTTGTCACCACGCAGTCGTGTATCGGTGAATCGCAGCACTCGAGTGGGTCCATCTGTCGAGATTTCAATCCCCAGCGTTCCACCCAACGCGTCCGGGTATTGTCCTATCTTGTCCAGGACGAAGGTACCAATACGCAGGGGCCGACTGTTGTCGCCTGCAGCAGAAGGCAGCATGTCCACGACGAGCGTGCGAACCTCCGTAGGCTCATCCCACGCGTAATCCAGACTGTGATGTGGCAGAAGGATCTCACTTCGGCGTACACGGTGCTGGTGGATACGCAGCGTCTCGAGCGAGTAGTTCTCGACCCGGTAGGGCGGTGCAGTCGTGCGCTCTTCGCGGAAGTACACGCACACGCACGATGCGTCCAACTTGAGTGTCACGCGCACCAATTTGCTCTCTCGTGTCGACTCGTGGCGCATGCGCACTGCATACTCACCCGACTCACCGAGTGGCACAGCTCCGCTCCAAGCCCAGCCGTACTCAGCCAAGCGACAACGAATCGTGCGCGACTTAGCAAAGCGGAGCGTCCAGTGGAAATCTGCGAATGCACCAGCGTCCAACTGGACAACTGGGTTGGCTGGAGAGATCGCACGCGAGTTCTGCATGTGCCCCGGTGAAGCGCTGCCCATGTCCATGGGGGACGGCGTCACCATCTTGGCAGACGAGTGGCAGACTTCGATGGCGCTGCTCATCGTGTTGATGAGCATAAAGCGCGGCGTCAGCATGATCACCTTTGTCCGCGAGTACTGTCCCTTGGCTGGAGTGATCGAGTAGCCAATGCTGTACTTTCGGTTCGCATCGTAATCGTCCGCCTCGATCTCACCAATCGTACCAGCTTGGTCCAGCACAAAAGACTCCGACCACTTCCGCTGGGCACTCTCCTTCCTTGCGTCTATCCCTGCCGTTTGCCTTCCTTCGTTCACACGCAGCCGCACACACCCGCGGTCCAGTCGGTAGTCGGAGTGGCACGCCTGCAGCACCTCCAGCTGACCGAGGCTGCGTGAGTTGTCAATCGACTCTGGGATCAAATCCAGCAGTCCCTTGACAGGTGGCACGCTCGGCAGAAGCCGCGGATGGCGCCGCTTACGGTCGTTGTCACGGCGATCCGGGGACCCTCCACGCGGGCGACTGGAGCCAGCGCGTGCGCCGGCCTTGTCGCTGTTGATGATATCCTGGTCTTCCGATGCTGCAATGTGGAGTAGGTGCGGGTTGCGCTCCCGTCGAGCTGCCTTGGATCGCTGGTTCTCTTTGAGCAGCAACTCTTCCCGATCCAGTCGCTTCTGTCCTGCCAGAAGCATCGTGGTGTGCTCATGGCCCGCCCGCTCCTCGTCATACTCGAACTCGAGCTTTAGGCCCGTGAGGTTCACGATCCAGTAGGGCACGTAAAGGAACAGCTCACGACATCCACCTTTGCCTATTTGGATCTCCGCAGTGATGAAGAGATGCGCATCGCTGACCAGGTCCTTCATCTTGATCCGCACCAAATCTCCCAGGTCTCCCTCGAGCTCCAGTGGCTCGCTCCACTCGAAGCCCTTTATGCGAACGCTCAGCTCCAGAGGCGTTTCATCACTAGACAAATGCCAAATCAGCGAGTCCGCCACGTTGATGGTCCCGCGCTCGCGAAGACGCTGTTCGCGAGTTTCCCAGCCTGAGCTGATGCCAGCGTTTGTCAAGCTCACGGCGTCTACAGCCGGCGTCCAGTCGTTGGGCGTGTTCAGACAATAGTCCAACGGTCCAGCAGTAAGGTTGTGCACAATCAACGGCGGATGAAATGACAGTGTGCGGTGGTACAGCGCACTACTAGCGTTGGATAGGCAGGCGGTCATCATGAACGGACGCACGGGTCGATCGCTGTACAGACGACGGAACTTGACGGTACACTGCGCACGGCCAGAATCGTCCGTCTCAGCGTGCGTGATCTCTCCGCTCGCCGATGAAGTGCCGCGGTCAAAAATTGGAAGGTATACCCGCTCTTTTGCATACGCCTTCGGCAGGTAGCCACCATTTTTGTTACCAGCGTCAGTTCCATCCATATCCGGTGGACGGACGTTGACGTAGCCTTCGCCGGACGAGACGAGGTGCACGGGCACCGGGATGACAGACGAAGCTTTCACCATCTTCTTCCAGATGGGGATGACGTGTCCTTGTGGTGGAGAACTTCCTGACCGCAAGGAGCGCGACGATGATGAGTGTCGTTGTGGTGGCACAAACTCGACCTCCAGGTCCGAAGCGGTCTGGTTTTCCAGCAACAGCGTCGACCGCACCACGAAGTACTTGCAGCCGTGCTCGACTAGCACATCAATCACGCACTCGCACTTGCGCATGCGCATGGATGACAAGTCAGCTTCGAAGTCCACAAGCGCGTACATCCGCGAGTCAACCTGGTCCACCGGTATTGGCGTTTCGCTCTGCCATTTCCGCTTGGTGTTCGACAAACTGTCGCTCGGGTACTCTTCTTCCACGGCGATGAAAAGCTGGCGATCCCGCACGTGGGTATTACGTCGCGTACGAGCCCCGCTGGAATCCGTTTTGTCACCGCCGTTCTTCGCCTCGTTCCCATTCGTCACGTTGTTGAACCTCAGTGGCTCCTCCTGGCCCGGAGCAAGCGACTGCGTATTGTAGGAAGCGCCCCAGTAGCGTAGAGGTAGACCCGTATTGTTGCGAATCCAGTACGTCGAATACTCAGTTGTTTCACGCGAATCACCCCCAGCGTTAACCACCCACTTCCACGCACGATTCGCCGCCATCATGTTGGCAATGAAGGCGTCAGTCAAGTTCACATCCAGGAACACGTTCGACGAGATCTTCAGCTTCCAGGGGGATAATTCCCGAGATTCTGCTTCGCTAGTGCCCGAAGCTCGAGGATGCTGTTGTTGAAAGAGTGTCACCCCAACACTCCAAGGCTCAATGAGCGGCTCCATTGTCACCAGACGCAGGTTTTGGTAGCGAGCCTCCACTTTGCAGCCCGCGTCAATTTCCACCATCGAGTTCGTCTCTGCGCGAAGAAGGACCTTGATTTTCGCCGCATCAAAGTCGATAACTGGCGACTCCTGGTCGACGATGTTGTTCATCAAACGGAACTTCACACCACCCATGTGAAGCGAGGCCCGCGTGAGCACATCGTGCTCGATGACGGACAATGCATCCCCGCTCTGCCTGCCGTCGTCCGTATCGTCCGTGTCGAAGTAGTGCGCGTATCCAGAGTATTCGCCGGGGGTATCCGGGAACTCGGACCAATCTCCATCTGATGCAGCCTTGAGTCGTGCCAAGAAGGTATTCCGCACGTTTTGCTCCGCACTGAGCACGCTGGTCATGCTAGCAGAGATCTTCAGCAGCAGTGGCAGGTCTCGGTACGCAACGTGCGAAACGATCTGGTCCACGCGAATACTTGGCTCGAGAAGCGCCCACTCCTCCCACTCGGACGGAACATCCCTCAGGAAGAGCTCCGGCAAATCAACTGCGTCATCGTTGTTGCCTGGGGATGACGTGTCGATCCAAGTCACTGCCGCCGTGCTTTCTTCGCTCTTCTCTGCGCTGCTTTCATTGCTGCTCTCCGGATCTATTGTCTCCAGAGGAATTGGACGATAGCACTGGTGTAGGTGAAGCCGAAGGTCGACGTCGAAGCTCTCCACAAGCGTCCCTGAAGAATAACCTGGCTTTGAAGGAGACTCCGGAATAGTAGCTCGACCGCCATCTCCGACCGGTGAGTCAATGCGCACTCCCACTCTGCTCAACTTTGCAGTTGCAGCGACGAGCTCATTTTGATCAGGAGAAGCACTAGCCTTAGCTGCGTTGACCGTGCTGTCAAACTTTGCCACCAATTGGCTCGATAGCACGCATCCAGTCACATCTGCCTTGCGGTCCGTCGAGACGACCCATAACTCCAGGTTCAGCAGCCGCGCATCGACTTCCCACTGAGGTACCAACAGCTTCTGGCGCGTGTCAGCAGCAGCAGCTCCTGCAGCAGCTTTGCTTCCGGAAGAATTTGATGCTCCGTCCCCCGATTCCTCGGCGATCACACGCGACGTATAACTCCCAGGTGCTCGCCCATCCTTTGCGCTGGCTGTACTCAGCATCCGTTGCAAAGGAGACATGAATGCCGTCCGAACCACGTTCAGTTCGTCCTTTAACGATTCGGAGATACTGTCCTTCCGCGACCGAAGAGGGGGAACACCGAATCGCGTTTCCTGCCGATCTCCTCGATCGTCGTCCGCTTCTGCCCCTGTCTCGGCATATCCCGAGCCGGCCATTCCAGGAGGATTGTTGACCGTATCGTCGTCTCGGTTGCTCTCCAGCTCGTTCGTCTTCTTGGTTGCCGCCAAAAACACGTCCAGCGCGAAGTGCTCCAGTCGTAGAAGTGTCCGTGGGAGAAGGATAACTCGCGCCGAGGATACTGTCACGTCAAGCGAATTGGTGGTCGTCACGTATGGAGGTCCATCTTCCGATGACAGGAGTTGCTTGACAACCAATCGCCCACTTAACTGTGACGAGCCAGAGTCTAACTTCGAGGACTGAGATGTTGACGTTCGAAGCAACGGCGGGGGCATACTCTCTTGCGAGAAGAGTGAAAACGACGAGTGTTCGGACGAGAACGAGGCGCGGGTTTCCAAAGTGTCCACGACCGCACCTGGCACTGGTCCAAAGAGGTGCGTCAGGTATTCCTAATCCATCCAGGCATTAAGACAAACAAAGCAAGTTAGATTTCAAATCGACCGCACATCCACACACCACACGCCAGCATACCGTCTGATCCGTCATTTTGTCGCGAATGATAGCCTCTTGCAGCGAGAAGTCACACTCGAAGGGAGTCACTTCATCAGCCGAGGTTGCAACAGCCAAGTCCACAATCAACTTTGCCTCAAATGACACCAAAGCCACCTCGCCGATGACGCAGCATGGGAGTTCGTTCGGGAAACTGCCCCGCCGACCCATGAAATGCTGCGAATAGTAGCGCTGCCGCCGCGGGGAGTTCTGCAGGACGGAATTCCCACTGCTGTCTCGCGAGGAAATTTCGTCCGGTAGGTCGATGATGCTTTTCATCCACGTCTCGAACTGGTGTGGTGCCTCCGAGTACGATACGAAGGCCACCTTAAACTCCTCCAGCATGAAGTTGACATCCACACGACCCCAATCCGCTTTGCCTCTGGCTGAACCAGTTGGCACTACCCGAGGCTCGCTGCGCTGTTTCGTTTCGGCGTCACTCGCACTGGCAGACTCGAAAACTGACAAAACCTCGTCGCTTTCAATCTGACGAATCGCGTCTTGAACCGTGTCGAAGATGGGAGAGATCGTGTCATAAAAAACATCTAGCATCACACATACGTTTGTCTCGCTGATGTTCAAGCAGATTGGGTGAATCTCCACTTTCAGCGAGACTGCAGGCTTCTCATCACTGCGGTCGAAGGCGCTGTGTTCCACTCTCACCCAAGGTGTAGGGAGCATGCACCGCATCTGAAAGCCTGATCGATCGAGAATCGCCGTTTGATCTGCCACTGACGTAATGTGAAGGTTTTTCACGTCCAGCGTGACTTCTCGTGATGAGTAGTTCAACTCCGCGAGAGGATCCGGGGAGGTTTGACCCTGAAGCGTCACCGATATCGCTCCGAAGTCGACGTTGATCCCGCTGCAAGGTTGCGATTGCAACGAAGCATGCATATCCTTCAACGATGCCGACGGTAGCAAAATGCTCGGGTGGAAGAGCGTGAGGTCTAAGTCAAACTTGTCCAACACATTCGCCAACATTGCGTCAAATCCTGGTTCGTCCGCGAAACCATCAGCGTTGGGTTCACCGTGTTTGTCCACCTCGCCATCGCTGGCTTCCTTCTTCGTTTTCGCATCTGCAGCGGGCGAAGCACTGATATTTGACGGGTTGCTCCGTCTACTGGTCGCATCCACTGCATCGAAAAATGGCGTCGAGCTTTCCGGACGAAAGTCCAACGTCCTCGGTGCAAGTGGAGGGGTCGACGACGCTAGCTGGAACTCATTGTCAGATGAATTCGACCGCCGTTCTCTCACATTCCTCGTAGTCCTTGGAGGGGTCATTGCATCATCGTAATTTGCCACCGCACGCTTGGAGAGAAAATGGGCTCGCAGCGGGCCGTCCAGGATATAGCTGACCACACTCTCCACAAATTGGGGTTGCGCAAGCAGTCGAACAGGTTGCACCGACAGACTTAGTCTTGACTTGGATCTCTTCTCATCCAGGTTTCCCACTTCGCTTGCAGCGCCCCCCACTTTCACTGATCCATCTTTGACGATGGAGCACTCGAGACTCACCATATTGGGAGTCGAGTCTGAAAGAGACAGCGAGCTGGACATGTCCAAACCGAAGATCTCAATGTAGTCCATCGCAGAGGATTCGAGTCCTCGTGCAGCAGCAGCAGCAGCGATCCCCAGACCATCGCTTTGACTCTTCTTGGACGCCAGGTCAAACACCTTGATATCGCCCACTAAGCCGGTCGCGTTCACCTGACCTGCTTGCGCTGTGCCCAGTTGAAGTTGGGAGTCAAGAATCGCCACAGAAGCCACGGACTCCCCGCGATCGGAAAAGCAGATTGAAAGAGAGTGCAGCCGGGCACCGAGTTTCAGCATCACTGAAAGTGGTCGGTTTGCAGCAACATCCTCCGAAGTAGTGTTGGCTGCTTCTGGCTCCATTTCGCTCATGAAGAAGTTCTTCCTCGCTCGCTCCAAGTCGGCACGAACCGACTCCGTGAGACTCATTGGCATCAAATACTCTTGGTCAATGGACGGGGTCAACTCGAACGGCGGCGGCGAGCCATCAAGCGATTCCGACACGAAGGTTTCCCCTTCCGTGCCATTCCGAGCTGGTGCAGGAACCAGTGCCACCTGCGACGAAGACTCTTCGAATAACTCCAGCAACGAGCAAACGTAGGACTGGTCGAAGTTGAACTGCACGCAGCCAAGCTGAACGTCTACGTCGCGAAGGACTTCCTTGCCGGTCTTCTGATCGCTCAACGAGCTGAATACCACCTCGAGTAGCGTTTCGGGTGCTTGAACCCCTCTGGATCCAGGGCCCCCACCAGACGTAGGGCCATTTCGCTGGAACGAGATCACACGCTCCCGTTGACGGTTCGGCCGCCTCCGAAACGAAGGATAGCTGGGGAACTTCGCTCCTCGGCGCAGCGGAGCTTTCATCGAGAACGGCAGGGTAATCGTCGGACACGAAAACATCAAAAACTGCGTCGATCTGCCACTCGAATCCAGGAAATCTTCGACCTCCAGCGACATCAAGCTCACGTTCACTTGCGTAGACAATGTCTTTTGCCCCACTCGGATGCGGAAACCCTGCAGTTTGATCAGAATGGTGCCGTTGTCTGCTGGATCATCATCGAAGTCGCTTGTGTCGTAGCGGTAGGACGCGTACGACGAGACAGCGGTAGATCGCGGCTTCTTCAACTGAATGGAGATCACGGGGACAGTAAAGGAGCATACGCACAGCTTGCGGTCGAGCAACTTTGTGGCTTGGCCAGAAGTGAACAGCCGTGCCCGCTTCTTGGCCTTCTTCGCAGATCTCGGAGGAGGAGGACTCACGTTTGAGATACCCCGGTTCGACCCAGGGCCGGAGAGATCAGAAAGAGACAGTTCATCATCATCAAGATCATCGGTGCCCAGTGACGACAGGTTCATATCTGCGTTGCCACTGGTAATGCTGAACCACGTGTCGTCGCTTTCCACGCTTGAATTGCCATCCGAGCCCCCTTCGCCATCATTTCCTCCTTCCACCGCGCCAGACAACACCCCACCTTCATTGTCGTCCAGCATAAACTTCTTCAGCGCCGATGTGCTCAGGAAGCTTGCCCTTCTCATCGCCTCGTACTGATCATCTGGGTCCACAACTCCCACCGCAGCTCCTTCAAACACGTCCTCTGTGGAGTAAAAGGTGGTATCTGGAGACTTGTGCGACGGCTGCGGCACCTTAGCTGCCGCCACGCTGAACCGGTCCATTAACGTGACAAGCTGGAAGTACTTCTCGATTGACAGATTGAAGGTCAGCGCGGGCAGATCCGCGTGAACGTAGAACCGGGTCAGCGTTGCGTCGAGCGGCAAAATGGACGTCCGAACGGTGACGTTGATGTTGAAGCGCTCGACCAGCTCGTACTCTTGTTCTTCGTCATACATGTCCAGGAGATACGGTGGCAGGGAGACTGATGGATAGCTCATCCTACTGCTTGCCAATCCGTCGTCTTGTACCCGAATAGTCTTTCCGTGCGGAATCAGTAGCACGTGAACGTTCGCAACTGACAGGCTGAACTTGTCGTAAAACTCTTCCTTCCAGCGAATCGCCCCTTCCCCCTTCTCCGCTTCATCATACAGTTGCTGCACAAACGACGTATTCGGGTTCATGTTGCGCGCGTGCGGTGGACTCATCAACGCCAGAGACCCCATTCCGGATCTTCCCATAGGCGCAGAGCTTGAGGAGCTGAAGTTTACACTGTCGCTGTCCATCTGGCTCAGTCGGTCGGTCCGAAAGTTGATGCGGCCCAGATCCACGATGAGTCGAGCGCAGTTGTAGTCTGTATCGCTCTCGGGGATGATGATCACTGGCGCTTGGATGCTGAGCACGATGGACAGCGCAATGCGGTTCTCCATCACGTAGTCCAGCTTCGCCTCCGTCCTCGCCTTTAAGTTCACGATATCGTTGAACGAAGCCACTTCCAGCTCCGCCCACAGCCCCAGCGCTGCTGGCGTATCCATAAACTGCGCCAGACGGCCCCAGCACCTTGCAGTTGGAGACAGCACGATCTCCAAGGGCTCCATGTGGACGACCAGAGAAGCATCCGCTCTAGAATTAGCAGGATTCATCTCGAAGTTCATCAGGAATACGACACCGGACAGCTTGTTGACGTTCGTGTCGTCACCCTCGGCACCTGGTCGAATAGTTTGCTTTCTGCTCAAAAGCCGCGAAAAGGACGAGCTTTCGGCACTCTCGTCGAAGGCCTCGATGGACTGCAGTGACACATCCACCACAACTGTGTCATCTCGCGCCACAGCAGCCACTTGGAGCTGCGAAAATGTGCCCAATAGGAAGTTGGTCGGCGAGTACTTGTGGCCGTAGCTCGGATCATCTCGCAGTAGCGCATGGTTCGTCTCCGGGTCGCTTGCCAGCGTAAGCGAGCCTCGTTGTAGCGTCACCGAGATGCGATATAGTTCGTTGACTTCTCCTTGCGACTGCGCCCCATCAAAGTCGTCCTTCCCGTTGCGTTCGCGGTGCTTCTGTTGATGTAGTCGTTTCTTCGACCGCTTGGACGGTTCGTACTCCAGGATCTTGAAAAGTTCTCGAAGTTCCACGTCTGGGATCACACGCCTTGGCGTGTCACCATGCTCACCATCCGCTGCTGGGCCGGTCAATTTGGACGTCCAACCGAACATCCAGGCGCCCCAGGACCGATACTGTACTTCGCTGGGTACGCTGGGCTCTGACAACTCCGTATCCACCGACTCGCTATCTGAAAACTCCCTGGGGCGGTGCATCGGGGGCGTCAGGTGCTTTCTCCGCGGTGCTCGAGAGGCTTGGCGCTTCCGCAGGTTCTGGTCAGCCAGATAGCGGAAGAATAGTACGTCCTCCACCGTCCGCCGCCGCTCAATCTCCTCCAGTGCAAAGTCAAGCTCCAGCAAAGACTTGGGTGGACTCGAATATCCCGTCGACGAAGCTACACTCTCCCGCTCCCCGTCTTGGCTCGCTGCATCGCCGCTATCACCGACGTCGCCATTGCGCTCACCGCCGTTATCTTCACTGTCCGAGAGAATGTAATCGACGTCTGTCAGCTCCAACAGCTGAATAGACTTTTGCTGCCACAAGGACACGTATCGCTTCCGGTCCTCGCGACGGTCTTTCATGTAGCCCCACGTCCAGCGCTGTCTCTTCTCCTTGGTGTCTTCCACCACCGCTTTGATCGCGTATTGCCACCACAGCACAGGCTCGTCGAACACCGTGGCCTGCGGTCGCATCTTGCGGTACCGCTGGTATTTGGCGTAGTGGTCTGGGACCTGCATGGCCGAGGCCAAATACAACAAATCGCAGTATTGAGACTCCTCGAGTCGGAACGCCACGTCTGGGATGCTCACGTCCACTTCAAACGCAGGTACGCTCGCATCAAACACGTCGCGGTTCACGATGAGCCGTGCACTAGCGTCAATGGGCTTAAGCAGGAAGTGGTGCTGGAAATGGTGTCTGTCAAAGCGCTTCGGGATCGCCCGCTTGAAGGCGTTGGAGAAGTCATCCAGCGGACACACTTCAAAATCGACCGAACGATCTCGCAGCAATTCGCAGTCCGGGTTCAGATACACGCTCAGATGGTTCAGCTCCACGATCTTGAAGATCCGCGGCTCATTACTTTTGTACGTGTCCACGTAGGACCTCTGCCAGTTCGAGTTCGTCGACTACATTCCAGTAAAAGAGCGCGGTTCATCCGCAAGGAGTGTCAGTCCGGGTTCCCAGTACAGCAAAACCCGCAATCTACGTCGTGGACAGCATCTAGTGGCAGATTTACCTGGGCATGAACCGATTCAATGGTGAGGCCGAGTGCGAACGGGTGGTCGCCACTGCTTTGATCCTCCACGCGCACGTGGATCATCCGAATATGCAGCTGCAATTGCAGCACACGGTTCAAAAACAAGAACAGAACGAATGAACACGGCTGCCGTGCACTCCGCCAAGCCATCGCACGCATACCCACGATACAAAACCGCAGATTAGTCCCGTCACACGCACCTCAAGGTTGTCGATGATCTTGTTGATGAGCCGCGCGGCGAAGCCATCTTCGCTTGCAGTAGCGTCCGGCTCCTGCTCCTCCTCCTGGCGCTTGGCCTGCTTGTACAGCTCTTCTAGCAGACGCTTCTTGAGTGTGAACTCGTCCATGGCCATCATGACGGCGTCGAGATCCTCCTCGGTCTGTACTAGAAGGTACACATCGTCGAGTGTGGCCACGACGGACTCGGACTGCAACCGGTTCCAGCGCGGGATCTTGAGCTCAAGTGAGCCCACTACTCCACGCACTAGACGCAGCGCTGGCAGGTCAGCAAACACCTCGGGCTTCACCTCCAGGTCGTGTAGCACCACGTAGCCGTCCCACACGGCCACGCTGATCTTGTCGGCGCTGAAGCATTCCGGGTCGATGTAGCTGCCCAGCGCGTTGGTGAGCAGGCCCGTTACGAGCGCCTCGAACATCTCGGCAGCCGTGCAGCGCCCACGGAGGCCTGGGACCCAAGGGCAGGCAGCGCAGAGCGAGGGGGGGACGGCGTGGAGCCTTCTGCTTCTTGCTCACGGATGCCCGGCGTGCGCGTATGGCCACTTGGCTGGTACCAATCTACCACTGAATTCCCACGAAATGCCACCACTTTTTTGCCATTCACCCTCCATAATTCGACACCAACGCCCGGATTGGCCAATCACGGACAGCATGGGAACTAGCCTCATGATATAGCGACCCCACCTCAAGAGAGGACAAGATGGCGGCAGCAACGGAGACTCAACCACAGAACCACGAGCATGAAGGGCTTCTCGCGCTCGCGCTGCAGCCTGGCGCTCCACCACTAGGAGGCGTGAACGCTGCGCGCAGCAGCTACCTCAAGAACGAGCACGTGCTCGCTCGGGTTCCTAGAGTCCGGGCCGGATCGTCACGTTGGTGGGGTGGACTACACCGAGTTGGCCCGCCAGGCGGGTGTAGACGGTGGCCCAACCGGTGCCTGACGAGCCACCGAACGAAGGAGTAGAACCTCGGATCCAAGGTGATGCGGACGAATGCGGTGCTGTGGCCCGCCTCGCCTCGCCTCGCCTCGCCTCAGTGCAATAGTCATTGGGAAGGACGTTTACGAAAGTCATGCCCTGCTCGGCGGCGCTCGCTCGCGGCCATGGTCTGGCCTGCGTGCAGCGTGGCGCAGTCCACCGAGAGCAAGAGACGGCTCTGTGGCTCTGTGGCTCGCTCTGCGGCCCACCTTTCCGCCCCCTCTTGAAGTGGGGCTCTGAGGTGTTTCTCTGCAGACGGTGGCAGTAGCATCGCCCACACGCCAAAAGGGGGAGCCGAAGAAGACCCGAGAGCAATTACGCAGATCGGCGGCTCGCAACGGCCCCAAGGACGGCTCGGCGTGACCGCGCGCGCGCATTAGCTGGCTGGCTGGCGGCCCGCACAAACGGCTCCCCTCATTCCCGTGCATCTCTCCTGTCTGTCCATCCCTCTGGAGTCTGTGGCGGCGGTCTGTGGCGCTCGTGATAAGCCGTCAAACAACCGCGAGAACCAACCCAACCAGTCCAGGTACGCTGGTCTTTCTGTTCGAACGTGGCGCGCGACCAGCAACCCCCCCCCAGCTCGCTGACAAAAGCAACGTGTGGCCGTGCGTAGATGGAGAGCGTGGACAGCGCACTGCGCTACCTGCAGCGTCAGTTCGCGAGCGTGGCGAACGACGAGGCGCAGTGGCATGAGGAGCGCTTGCAGCTTCAGAAGCAGGTGCGCGAACTGGAAGACCAGCGCGGCGAGCAGGAACAGGCTTATAAAGACGCTATGCTGCGCGTCAAGATGCTCGAGTTCGCGCTTCGCCAGGAGCGCGGACGGTACCTTGCTTCGCCCGCCGCCGTGTCCAGCAGTGACGGCTCCACGACAAAGGCGCGCTCCGAGAGCGCAGAGGTATCGCGCGGTGTGACGGTCTCGCGCTCCATGTCGCGCTCCAAGTCGGCACGCACAGTGGAGCAACCGTCTCCGGCGCCGTCGCCCGCCACGAGCCCCCGAGGCGTCAACATCTTTAGAACCGATAGCAGTCGCAGCAAGAGCGGGACAGGCACGCCCAAGAGCGCACAGACGCCCAAGGGCATGGAGATCTCGCGGCCGCGCATGCATTCGCGCACCGCCTCTGGTCGTGAAGTCGAGCGTACGCTTAACTCGCAGTTGCTGTCGTTGGTGCGACGTGGCTGGCTCACATTTCTCTTGCTTTGTCTGTTGGTTTTGAAGGCGCTGCACCCGAATCGGCCAAGTCGCCACGACCTGCGACCATCCCAGTGGCGCCCAAGGGCTCCTACCGACCACACAAGCTCAAGCTCAAGCTCTCGGGTCATCTGGACGGTGTGCGAGCTCTCGCGTTCCACCCCACTGAGCCGCTCTTGGTCTCTGGCAGTGAAGACTGCACTGTCAAGGTCTGGAACCTCTCTAGCGTGGCCAGTGGACCGCCGTCTCAGCGTACGACAGAGGTGGACTCACTGCTGACCATGCGGGCGCACACGCAGAGTGTGCTGGGCCTGGCGGTCTTTAGTGCTGAGAACTACCCGGACTGCTCTCCGCAGCGAGCTGGAGCTGTCGCGACGGCCGGTCGGGACGGTTCTCTGCGATTGTTTGAGCTGCCCAGTCTGGAAGCAGACAAGGTGGAGCCTTACACGTACGAGGAGTACCAGGGCTTGAAGCGCCACGCCGTCAAGTCGGCCCACGACGATGCCATTTGGGCACTACACGCTCATCCGCTGTCCAACGTGCTGTTCTCGGCTGGAGCTGACGGCGTGGTGCGCACCTGGAGCGTGTCTTCTGGTACGTCCAGTAGTGCGAGGACTACGCCTAGTGGGGGTGCTGGGCTAACGAGAGACTTGATTGTGAATGCTGGTTATGAATGACAGAGCTGTCTCTCCAGAGTGAGCTGCGGTGCGCGTCCAAGAGCCATGTGAACGCGTCCGGACCGAATATCCGCGGGTCTTTGGTGCCCACATCGGTGCACACCTTGCTCACAGACTCCAAGACGTGTGTGGTGGGCTACACGAACGGTGCGATCGCACAATACGATTTCCACGGTGAGCAGCTCATCCAGTTGGCGCGTGCGATTGACGTTGACACGAAGGGCCGAGCCGGGCAAGTGAACCAGGTGATCGTTCACCCGACCATGCCGGTGGCCATTGCGGCGCACTCGGACAGGAAGATCCGCATGTACGACATGCGTGCAGGCGAGTGCGTCGGGTCGCTCACCGCCCACCAAGACTCGGTGTCGTCTCTTTCCATCGACTCAGCTGGGCTTTATCTCGTTTCGGGAGGTACGGACAAGACTTTGAAGGTTGCTACGTGCGTTGGTCACTGAAATGGCCGCTGACGACGCCTGCTCTTTGTTTCAGGTCACGATGGCTCGCTACGCGTGTGGTCGGTCGCTGACCGGCATTGCGTGTTCGAACAAGCGGTACGTGGCACCCTGAGCGTTACCAAGACCTTGTTCTACCAACTGTGGGTTGGAAGGTGCTGACGCGGTGTTTGACTCTGGGTTCTCAGGCGCATCGACCGAAAATGGGCGAGGCGGTGCACTCGGTGACCTACCATCCGTCGCGCAACTTCATCGCGACGGGAGGCGCCGACAGTACAATAAAGATCTTCCAGTGAGCAGGAAGCAGAGAGAGAGAGAAAGAGCGCGCGCGAGCAAGAGAGAGTGAGTGAGAGAGGAAGGTAAGACTGCACACCGACCAGGCACTGTTGCTCGACGTCGACTAATGCCAGACAGCTAAGACAGCGATGACTCGCGCCGCGACAAAAAGGGCATGCGGGGGTCTGGAGACACGAAGTATAGTCGCTTGGTCACGCCAAAGAAGGCTGCGAGAGCCGCCACTAGAAGCTGCTGCTCGCTGCGCCACGTAGATGTGAATACTCGTAACGAACCTGCTTCAGGACCCTTCCACTTGGTACACTTTTTCTCCATGCATGAAGACAGCCAACACTACAAGTAGACGCTATTGAAAGCTATGACGTCATGGAAGGAGAGCACGAAGTCGAAGACGTTTAGTTGACACGATGGCCCGCTCCCTCCTCGCTTTTCAACGCGGAAGGTGCGATGGCCGTGCATTTATTGGTTTCTCTTCCCCGAAGGGTGAAAGGCGATGGCAAGCAAAGCAGCGAGCTCCCCAAGTAGCAATCCTACAACTAGAACAGCACTTAGATCACGCCAATGCGGTTGGCCACGTCCAGAGCGTCGTAGTCAGCGGTCAGGCGCACGTACGCCTTCTTCTGGCCATCGGGTCTACACATTCCACAGAAACGCACAGAAGGACAACAGTAAGTACAAGTCATGCCCGCGAACCCCAGCCTTCAGGCTGCGACACCACCAGGAAGGGGCAGATCGCCACGAGCCGACCAGCCCACGCGCCGCGATACCGCACTTCCCTATCAGGACTACGGCCCGATCGCAGCGCGCGGAACAACCCCCTCCGCCATTCACAAGCAGCGTCTCGACACGATCGTGTGTACCTGATGAGCGTGTTGACCTTGGCGACCTTGATGTCGTACAGCGCCTTCACGGCGTCCTTGATCTGGCGCTTGTTGGCCAGCAGGTCCACGAGGAAGACGAGCGTGTTGTTGTCCTCGATCTTCTTCATGGCCGACTCGGTGGTCAGCGGCGCCTTGATGATGCGGTACTTGTCCATCTTGTTGCGGGACACGATCGACTTGCGCGCATACTTGGGCGCGCGCGCCAGCTGCAGCGTCTTGGGCTTGTAGAAGTGCACCTTGGTGCGGATCTTCAGCACCTTGCCGTGCGAGCCCTTGATCACCTTCTTGCCCATCTTGGCGGCCGCCTTGCCGGCGGCGGTCTTCGGGGTAGTCTTCGCCATCTCTGCTGCTTGCTCTGCTTCTTTGAGAAATGACCACACACGCCTGGAAGCGCAGGCGCGCCAGGCGGGGCCGCGTCGGAGCCAACGGTTGGGCTGGCCTGTGCGTGCCCACTTTCCACCAATCACGGCTCGGGGGGCTGATAAGTGAGGAGTTTCCACCAACCATGGTCGAGGAGAAACGTACTTTAGCGGAGGCAGAGGGTGGCCGAGTGACTCAGAGCTGACGGGCTCTGAGGCTGGGATCAGATCTCTGAGACCGTCTGACCTTCCGACTGACGAATCGGGTCGAACTCTTCAACATGCTCACGCCATCGGCGACACCAATACTCGCAGCATCATGGGGCCGCTCACAATCGCAACGCGGCGGCGAATCCATTTCTCAATACTCTTCGTCAAGAGCAAGGGGTCGAGGACCCAAGGCATCTAGGTATTCGGTTGTTGCTTGCTGTCAAACATGACGAGCCACTATCTCCGTGGACTCGAGGCGTCCATGATGATGGTGACGCTTTGGCTGCAAACTGCTGCGGCGGTCTGCCCCAGCACCTTGGGGCACTCGGTCGTTGCTGCAACAGAGATGCCAACTTCGACCAGCAACTCCAGCTCCAGTGTCGATGCCAGCGCAGGCCTTAGAATCGGCGAAGGGAGTACGCAGAGTGACGAAGGCGAAGGGAGTGAGAAGTCTCATCGGAAGGATGCTGTACAAAAGTCGGCTCGCCACATCATGCACTTTTCGGATGTGCATCTCAATATTTCCGAGTCGCTGAACCCCAGCGACTATACCAGGATTCGCTTCCAGTACGGCGACGATGCACCTCTCACGCTGCTGACGTCGGCGCTTGAATACGCCAAGCAGGTGCTGCCCAACCCAGACTTCTTCCTCTACACGGGCGACCACGTGGTACACGGCGACAAACTTCCGGACGCGTACGTGGCTGAAGCGGTGAAGACGAATGTAGAGACCATGGCGCAGTATTACTCGAAAGCCACTGACACGACGCTTGGTATCACCGCCATTATGGGGAATGCCGACACGAGTCCGGACTACACCATGGACGTGACGGATCCGGAAACGGAAGTGAATCCACGCATCACGTTGATCTCCGGGGCGTGGAAAGACACGCTGACCAAGTCGAACTTGGACGCCTTCAACCACTACGGCTACCTGCCGTACGACGTGGACAAGAATCTCGTGGTTCTTTCGCTCAACACGCTGCCTTACTCTGTACGTACACGGTCAATCCATTTGCGCATTGTGCTGCTGGCTTCTCCAGCACGTAAATGCGTCTGCATCTGACTGCTTTCGGACTTGCTCACGTGTGATTCTGCAGCCAAGTCACTTCCCCGATACATCTGGGATGCCTGACCCGTTCGAGCAGTTTGCGTGGCTCAATTCCTCGCTGCTGAAACTGCAGCAAGAGGACAGGTTTGCCTACGTTGTCGGCCACATCCCACCGATCATGGACTCGTACAGCGGGTCCCCCATGTGGAACTCCACGTACATTGCAGCGTACAAGCAAATCGTGGGTAGGTTCACGGACGTCATCAAGGCGCAGATCTTCGGTCATGTTCACAGCGTCGAGTTTCGTCTGCCACTTGCAAGCAACCAGTTTGCCACACAGACACAGACACAGCAAACGGCACCTGCTTTGGCTGCAGGTGATACCGCAGACCTCGTACCGATTTTCATGGTAGCTGCAATCTCGCCGTACTTCGGTAACAACCCGGCATTTACGGTCTGGGATTACGACCCGGAGACGTATGACCTGCTGGACTTCACCATCTACGCCACCAACATCTCCGACGACAGCCAGGAGCTCGATTGGCACCCGCTGTTCTCGGCCAGCAAGGCTTTCGGGGTGATGTCGCTGTCCACTCCAGAGCTTAGCGGGTTTGTGGACCGCGCGGCGAAGGACCCGGAGCTGGTGGCGAAGTACTACCATAACTCCAAGGCGCGGGCTGAGTCGTACATGCAGGATTCGTGTCTAAACGCTGAGTGCCAGGCCCAGTGGCTTTGCACGATGCAGTGGTGGGATACGGCCGAGGACTACAGTACCTGCGTGGCGGCGACCCAAGAGCAGCTCAGTGTGGCCTCTGGCTCGCTGGATACCATTGCGGCGACAGCGGTGTCCTCCTCCGCCTCGTCGTATTTGATTATGTCACTTGCCATCTTAGCTGGCGGAGTCGTTGTGGCCGTTTCGGCCGTGCTCATTGCCTCGCGGATGCGTGGACACAGCGGCGGCGCCGGCAGTGGTCAGCTCCTGAACGACCGCCAGGCGCGCTACTCATTTGTCCCGTGAGTGAACCGGGCGATTTGAGCTGTTGAAGCTCACCATTCATATCCAGCTCAAATGCTTTGCCAAGCAGTCCCGGAATCGGAGTAGAACGACGAGTAGGTCTCGGGCTTGCCAGTCGAAGCTCTTGCAGTTGATACAAGACACTCAGGACAAGTTGGCTGCCATGAGAAAATCCTAAACATGGCTGCTAAAGGTGAGAGTGGTACTCCATGGCAAGAGCGCGTCCGCTCAGGCTTCCCGGGCTACTTGGCTGCTCTGCGCACTCTCAAGTTGCCTCCTTGCGTTGCGCTAGCCTCGCTTTTTGTTTCATCGAGCCCTTTGTCCGTCTGATCTGCTGTCTCGATGGCGTCGCTAAGCGGTAACCTCCCTCGGGATGCCTTCAAATCCAGATTCCTTGATTCCCGTCAGCCATTGTGCTTCCGATGACTACAACGACCGGCCAGCCGTGCATGTCTCCGCAGTGGCTCACGCCCTCCTGTCGGCTATCGTCGTGAAAAGTTACCATTGATCTCTCAGCGATTCAAGATCACTTTGTAACTTTCCTCGACGGGCGCAAGGGAACCAGTCACAATTGAGTGAATTGTACACAACTATCACGAACAGGGCACCGACTGCAGTCATGAATGTTTCGCTCACTCGATGCTTGAGGACAGTTACGGCGGCAGTACTATTGACCGCAACACCTACCATCGCTGATGGATCGTTTCGAGCGTCTGCGTCCGTTGACTCGGACGTCAGCTCGAGCGACGCGAGCGACGGCAACGGGACTGTGGAGGTTCGCCACATTCTTCACTTCTCGGACGTACACCTCAACATCTCCGCGTCATTCAACAGCACCGAGTCAGCCGAAATGCAGTTCACGTATGGGTTCGACGCACCCACTAGTCTGCTGGAGTCGGCGCTGCAGTATGCCAAACTGGTGCTGCCCTACCCAGACTTCTTCCTCTACACGGGCGACCACGCGGTGCATGGCGATCCATCGGAAGAGTACCTCGCCGAGTCAGTGAAGGCCAATGTGGCAGCCATGGCCGCATTCAACTTGCCCAATGATACGATGCTGAATGCAACGACCATCCTGGGTAACTCCGACACAAGTACGATCCTGAAGTCTGAAATTGGAGGCCTAGTGCCTTGGAGAGTGCTGCAAAGCTGACAGATCACTCACATGCACATGTGACTATGCTTTTGTTGTGATATAGCTCCCGGCTACAGCATGGATGTGACGGATCCAGAGACGGAAGAAAACCCGTCAATTGCGACGATCTCGGAGGCTTGGGAGGACTCGCTGTCCAAGTCTAACCTGGACGCGTTCAACCGCCGTGGGTATTTGTCCTATGATCTGGATGAGAATCTCACCGTGCTCACGCTCAACACGGTGCCCTACTCGGTAAGCGTTGAAGAAGCCTCCCTTTTTCGTACCGACGTTGTATCTCCATGAACATAGGATCTAACCTGGTGCGACTGGTGTTTGCGTAGCCTGACCACACTCCGGACACGACAGATGACTCTGACCCGTTTGGGCAATTCGATTGGCTCAACAGCTCGCTGCTGGAACTGCGCAACAACAGCAAGTTTGCCTACATCGTTGGCCATATTCCGCCCATAATTGACTCCTACGGCGGCGATCCGATGTGGGAACCCACCTACATCGCAACGTACAAACAGATCATGGTCCAGTATGCGGACGTCATCAAGGCACAGCTCTTCGGCCATGTGCACAGTATCGAGTTCCGTTTGCCTCTCAGCTATGACCAAGCGGCTGAGACCGACCAGAATGCCATAGTGGGCACTGACGACTCGGAGGTCGTGCCGCTCTTCACGTCGGCTGCCATATCGCCCATCTTCAACAACAACCCGGCGTTCATGGTCTGGGACTTCGACTCCACCACGTACGAGCTTTTGGACTTCACAGTGTACGCTTCCAACATTTCCGACGACAGCCAGGAGCTCGATTGGCACGCGATCTTCAACGCCACCACAGCGTTCGGCATTGATTCGTTGTCCACGTCGGCACTAAGAGGCTTCGTGGAGCGCGCTGCCGAAGATTCGCAGCTGCTGGAGCAGTACTACTACAACTCCAAGGCGCTGTCGTACCTGCAGACCTCGTGCCAAGACTCCTCGTGCCAAGCCGAGTGGCTGTGCTCCTTCCAGTGGTGGGCCACTGCCGAGGATTATGCCGATTGCGTGTCTTCAACCGAGTCTACAGGGTCGCTTACAACGGGAGCGGCAGCGTCGATGCCTCCCGTTACGCCGCTCTTATGCGTCGTGATTGCAATGCTGACATTAGGCTGGTTGTAGACATTGAGGACACACCACAACTCTCAGAAGCAAATGGCTCGCAGCCATATTGAGCAACAGATTCCCGCTCTGTCTAGAAATACAGCGCAATCCATCCTCTTCTACAGCATCTACCGTGATATACATACGCAAGTTCACTCACCTAGGGTATTAAGGGCCGATCCCCAGTGGGTCACGGTATTTTAGAGTCAGAAGGTGTAGCCATCTCTCCAGTTCGACTCGCGCCTCATCGACTATTTAGTTAGCAAAACAGAGCTGGAGCGAGACACCTACCAGAGGCATACGGAACTCTGTGAAGACAGTCATCTGGCTCGCAAAGGTACCAATTGTGTTGTACGACCATCAACACATTTTGCAGATTACAACCAACCACCTGAACTTCCGGAGCCGCGCGGTTCAGGCCTTCCCATTTCATTTCGCAACTTGCAGCCTTGAAGACCCCCGAGTCCTTCAATCCGATTGAAATTACGCCAGCCGTCTACGGACACAATGCTTTATGCAGCTGGACTGGCTGCGTTGGTGTTGACATGCAGCAGGTTGCAGACTACAGAATCCTCATTGACGTCCCTGCGCCAGGTGCGATCAGGACTGTGTAACCTTGTTCGCGACTCATCCTCTACTATTACCTCACTGTCCTCTATTGTGTGCTACAACTGCAAAAGGTGATTGTGCTATCCCGTCATGGCGTACGTGGGCCGTATGGGCTTCACACACATGAAGTTGATGAGGCCGACATTGCGCTGCACATTCAAAACCTAGATTTTCGCTTCCCGTATAGCGGTAGCGAGTGGGGAACGCTCTGGGACGGCGGCAGTGAGAATGCGACCGTGGGTCCCAAGCTGACTCACCACGGTTACCAGGCTATCCGGCACATGGGCGAGGTACTCCCAGTATTTTGCTTGATGCTCGTTTGTTACAGTGGTTGTACCTAACGCGTTGCGGTTGCATTGGATCTTGATCACAGTATTTTCGCAACCACCTCTACGCGGACTTTTTGGATGCGACGAGCTGCAAGGATGCTATTGCACATTCAGACGAGGACCAACGCGACAACGTACGCTATCTTTCTGCGTGTGTGGCGTATCTCGTCGCAGCTGTAACTTCGTGTTCTGTTTTCAATACTGTGGCTCTTTGTGGACATGCAGTTGACAGCGCGCGCTTTCATGGAGTCGATGTCTCCAGAGTGCGGTGAGGTTGCACCTGTCACGGACAACGTCACGTTGCTCTTCAACCAGGGGGGAAACGAGCTCTACGACATGTGCCCAGTAGCCTCACTTAAGGGTAAGATCTACATTACAGGACGCGTGCAAGCGATGCATGGAACACAAACACGTTATTGACCGTTTCCCTTCGTCTCCTGGATATTGGCATATCTCGGCAGTCTACGAGGGAATCGTCGGAGGCAACACATCGCAGTATGTGCTGCAAGAGGTCCAATCCGAGGTGCAGGAGCTCAGCGACCTGCTCGGCTGCTGCTCGCCATCTGTGTGCGAATGGAACGAAACGGAGACTTCCGGCGGTTCCAAATCCAAGTGCGACCTTTTCGGTATCCCTTCTGAGTGGAAAGGAGATTACTGGCGGCCATGGGCCGACACTCTCTCCACTGCCGGCTATTTTTCTGAAGTGCTGCTGTCTATGGCGCTGAACAACATGACAATGCCCACGTCATCGCTGACCCTCGAAAAGATCGTCCAGCTTTCTCGCATTCACGACGTACGTGTCCATCCAATTTGAATCCCCTGGTATGTTGCACGTTTTCACATCACGTCTACGTACTGTGTAGATCCACATCCAGCTGGTGAGCAACGAAGTGAATGCAGCCAACTTTGGCGGCACACTGCTCACTCACCTTGCTGCAAGTTTCGA
This sequence comes from Halophytophthora batemanensis, assembly GCA_023338225.1. NCBI lineage: Eukaryota > Oomycota > Peronosporomycetes > Peronosporales > Peronosporaceae > Halophytophthora > Halophytophthora batemanensis. The sequence continues at coordinate 47,078 of JAADYK010000002.1, forward strand.
GCAGTGCATCACGGGAAGGCCGATCTATGTCGCCGATGGGGAAGGTCCACAGTTCGTGCAGGGACCCGAGAACCGTTTCCTGTACTACGCCGCTCACGATATTAACCTCATGTTCGTGCGCAACATGCTCAAGTATGGTTTATTCTCCCTACCTCGACCTCCACATACCTGCGCTTGCTGTTGCTCACCCGACAAGCTGTTTGTGCCTCATTCATGTATTTGAGTAGCCTCGAGTGGTTTACAAAGGGCTGGCATCCACAACAGCCAGTCGTCGGCGGCATGCTGGTCTTTGAGCTTCACTCTACCCCCGATAGTCGTTCTGAAGCGGATTTTTACGTAAAGTTGTACTTCATGTCGGCAACCCCAGAGCAGATCCGCGATCTGGACAAACTGACACCAGAAAACGTAAGAGTGGGGGTGCTTGCGTTATGTATGCGTTGCTAGAAGAGAATGAAGGCCTCATCTGCGATGTGTTGTTGTGTGTGGAATCTAACGCTGCGATTTCCTTAACTATGACTCGTGGTTGCTGGGACGCAGCCACCGAACCGTGCGTCAGTAGCCATCCCGTTGTGCTCACAAGAGGTGACTTTGGGTAATGGTGAAACGGAGCTGCGTTGTCCATTTGCGGCGTTCAAGCAGCTGCTGGGCAGAACGCTACGACGCGAGTGCATTGCAGACACGCTACGGCCGTTCGCGGATTCGATGTCTTCCACGGAGTAATGAACCCCACCAAGACTGTGGGTGGACACGCCTTCACATCGGAGTCCGGCCACAAGTCGATCTTCACGCGGCAGTCTTGCCCTTTCACGCTCACGTGCAACCTTTATATCCACTCTCGATGGGACGCGATACTCACTGCACAGTGCCTACTACATGAAACACGGAGTTAACTACTTGAAGCGGATGTCTTTTGGCACGGGTAAATGCACAGGAAGATAAAGACATCAAGTAAGCACGACTGATCTTGGCTGGTAGTCCATATGTGACACGGGGACCTTCGCCGTCTCAGTGGGGCTCAGTAGCTGCAAAGGTGTGGTTGGCCACTTCCCGGCAGACGGTTTTCTCCTCAAACTTCTTCTAGCTTGCGATTCACAGTTTAATTGGCAGTCGATGATGAAAATAGTGAACGGTTTGTTGCTTCTCTCTTTCCTGGTGGCTGTCGTTGCTCAACCGCCAGCACCTCTCCATAGACATCCCCGAGTTGCGTGCTCAAGTGCATACATCTGTGCAAATAGTGCGCGAAAATCTTGCCCCAGAGCCGCGGAGAGGCCAAAGTGAACTGCGTCCTACAGCAAATGACCGATCGAAAGTTGCTCAAGGTACGCTCGGGGTGGAATCTTGCACTTCTTGGTGTTCTTTACTGGAAACCCGGAAAATCCTACCAGACTACGGGCGAGTTCCTTATCGCGGGCTTGCGAACCCTCGACACTCCACCCGAGGTCCCGTCCAGTACGAAGGGGGAATGCCGTGGACTCGTAGAGCAGCACGGTTTGGAGAAGTTCGTGCTTCGAAGAATCAAGTCCTGAAATGGCCACCTGCTGCGCAAGGATCCTGAATGTCCCCTTTTCATTGAGACCCAAGGCGGCAGTGACACAAACTCTCCATGATCTGCTAGTTTTGTGCCGCGTTCTGCGGTCATTTGGTAAGAACAATGAAGCGCCACGATGCTACAAAGCGCGGGAAGGCACCACCAAGGTGTCGCGAACAACTTAACCTGCCAGAAATTGACTGCACTCACCAAGTGTGGTAACTCCTCGCGGGTCTACCTCCAAGCACCGCTCCGAGCTTCCCTACTCCACGTGACGATGCGTCTTGCTGTTGGTGTTGGTGTTGTTATCGATCTGCCTCCCAGGGGCATGACTACAACTTGGCAATCCAGCACCTGAATGGTACCATGAGCTTCCGACGAGAATTCGGCTGGATGTAGAAGTGCGACTTATGCGTCTCGGTCCGTTTCTGTTGGATCGACCCAGTGCTTCACGTAGCAATCTGTTTTCCCCGTGACACCGAGCATGGAGGCGTTCGCTTCGATATATCCCGAAGCTTCCACGAGATACCAAAGTCCCGTCCTGGCCCTAGAAGAGATATCGTTTTCTGTTTCGGGTCGAGCAAGCTCTCGCGCACCTAACAAGCGCGGAGCAGGCATCTCCGAATTGAAAAGCACCTATGCAAGTGTGTAGGTGGCTACGAGAAACCTGGAGTGGGCGAGAAGATCAGCTGGTCGGTGGTGCAGAGTATTGCTCAAATTTGGTCGATCGTGGACTCTTACGTGTCGCGACTCGCGAGTAGCTGATAGGCTAGACCGCACATTATCTATGGTTGGCCAATTCTGGGGCTGAAGTCGGTGCGTAACGGAGGGCGACTTTCAACAAAAATGCAATGGCATCTCGTGGGAGCTCAGTGGTAGATTGGTAACAACCAGAAGGTATGTAAACTCGCTGGAGCAGTCACCTTATCATAATTGCAAAGACCATTTATTTGTAGGCTTCCTGCGAGTATTTCTGTGCTCTGTCAAGATCAATACCAAGGCTCTCAAGCTGGGGTTTGCCGGAACATCGACGAGCTGAATGGCTCCGCAACCGCAAACCCACCCGTCCACTCTGCACGTTTTCGGGCTGTACAGCAGCCTCGCATCGAGGTCAGCTGTGCGGACTGCAAACGCATGCCGAGCAGGTTCAAATGTCTGGCTCACCAGGGCTTCGTCCGCACTCCCACGCCCTGGAAGTGGGAAGGAGGCTGCACGAATTTCACGCAAGGACGCGGTCACTGCCATCGACACTCCAAACATGTTCGGGGGCAGTCTATCTCCCAACAACCGACGCTAAAGAAGTAACGCAACTAAAGAAGACGGTAAAGCGCCAAGCGGCATGCAGACCGGCAGCGTGGAAGCTATGCATGCACAAGCGTCAGAAGCTAGCGCATCCCTACGCCATCCAAGGCCCAGCGGTGCTCACCTCTGAGCGCCTAGCACTGTCTAAGTGCATCCTGAACGAGACACATGTGATATGAGTCGCCTCGGACATGATCTTCACAGACAAGGCCACCAAGAACGGATAACTTCACATGCTGAGGAATTTCCACGACCATCTCTCGCTGTTGTGTTACTTGATGGGCATGGCGGCTTGGTGCGGCTATCTGGAGATGCTGCAGTGGCTCCAGGCTTACGGTGGAAAATGGGCCGTGGACGCCATGGACCTCGCTGCGCGATTTGGGCACCTTGACGCGGTCCAGTGGCTGTACGTCAACCGAACCGAGGTCTGGACTGTCCGAGCAATGAATAATGCTGCTGCAGAAGGATACCTCCAAGTGGTTCAATGGCTCCACGCCAACCGGACGGAGGGCTGTAGCTACAGTGCCATGGACTTTGCTGCCAAGTGTGGCCACCTCGTGGCGGCCAAATGGCCGCATGAGAATCGCACGGAAAGCTGCACGGTATGGGCGATGAATCACGCCATTGGACATAGCCACACGAAGGTTGTCAAGTGACTGGTGAAGAATCACTCCGAGGGCTGCACAAACCAAGCGCTAGATGAAGCGGCAAGCCATGTCTAGTTGGAGCTGTTCATGTGGGTGATCGCTAACAACTCTGCTCACTGCACATAGGCGGCGATGGAGGCTGTGGCGGAAGGCGACCAATTGCGGGTCATACAGTGGGTAAAGGTCGCGTATCCTGGAAGCCTCAGTGGCGGAGGGGACAGTATACAGAGGGCATCTTGATGTCATCAACTGGGTGTATGCTATTCGGCTGATCGTTCCCAGCGAGATGTTGCCATGAGATACCCAGAAGAGGTTCAATGATTGCGTTCCAAGTGCATGGAGCTGGGGATGACCTGGGCAGCGATATATGCACACCTGGAAGTGCTCAAATGACTGCACGAACATTGGATAGGTGGGCCCTAGAGTTGATGAATCTTGTGGGTTTGAATAACCGACTGGAACTGGTGCAGTGGCTTCACAATATCCGAACAGGGGGCTGCAAGATGTGAGTGATGGACTTGGTAGCACAGAGCGACCATTTCCATATCGTGAGATGGCTGCACGCGAACCGAAGTGAAGGTTGCATGGGTATAGCGATGGATCAAGTCGCTCATAACGGCCACTTTGAGAGAGGGGAAATAGTTGCATGAGAATCGCAGCGAGGGGTGATCGGCCAACGTAATGGACTGGGAGGCCATGGACGGACACCTCGACGTTAGCAAGTGGTGCCACGCGAATCGCAGGGAAGGCTGCTCGGCTTTTGCGATGGCCTAGGCAGCCGAGAAGGACGGCGTCGACATTGTGGTCTGGTATTGCATGGAGAGTATTCGTCTCCTTTTCGAGCATGTTGCGTGAAGGTTTTGGACAATCCCCGGGGTGGGTAGGTGGGGGTATTGAAGATGTAGCCACCCCTGACGCTTAGCATGCGCTTTGTCCTTGGCCATGGATCGTGACTTCGTTCATGGCTTCAGTTCGTCATACTGTACAACCCAATCGTGGTTAAGCTGCTTTCTCTCACACCAGCATTTTCTTGAGACGCACTTTTAGCTGCGCTGCAAAAGAAAGTGCTCTCCGTGCGAACGTTCGTATGACTCTCGCCTGGCTTCTGCCGATATACGGACCCCGTCACACCGTTGGCATAGTGCTCCGAGCGACCGTCGCTTTTGAGTCTAGGGACCCAGGAAGGCGGGAAGACATGTATGCCAAGGAGCCCACTTCAACCTGACTACCGGCAATCAATGAAGCGATTACCAAGCATCGCATTAGTACATGTCTAGTCTGCACTGCTTGTCCTCTTTAGGCCGCAAAAGCTTCGAAGGCTGAGTCTATGACTGCATTCCCAGCCGCTCATAGTCCAAGTCCGCGGAAGGAGATACGCCTCTGGTTGGACGGGTGCTGCTCTGGCGCGTTACCCAGTGGATCAATGGCTCCCGTTACCACGCGGCCGTCCCGCGACTACAGTCCAGACAGGAAGACCCAACCCACCAACGCCTCAGCGGTGAACATTGCGCAGGACATGGCTGCACAAATAGCGGTTGGAGCACAGGAGCGAGCAGGTTCCTTACCTTGATCCCTGGGCTCTGTCTGCGAGCCAGCGGTGGTTGGAACTGCGCTCTTGTGTAAGCAGACCCGGGCCGCGAAAAGGAGGAGATCTGCAGCAGAGTTTGGCACCAAAGGGAGAGATTGCCATGCTTGCAGGGTTAGCAGTGTGTCGGACGTTGCTGATTGCTTGAGAATAAGAACTCATAAGAGACATACGCTGTTTGTGTACTTGTCGCCGTTTGCAGCCTGCTCAGGTTGGTCAGCAATCTTGCGGATGATGCCCTTCTTAACCAGCTCCGTCTTCGAACTCTTGCAGCAGCCTTGGGCTACGCGAACCAACCCCAGCACGTCATTGAAAAAATAAGTTCTTTACACATGGATGCAGTAAACAATCATCGGTAGACGTCTTCATACCCGCGAAGAAGGCCCAAATGGCCTCAGAGATGCTAGCGTAGTCCACAGAAGTGCGACCCTCCACATCCGCTGCTTTGGGATCAGCGTTATGACCTAGTAGCACGCGCACGACCTTGCCGTGTTCTTGGAAGGCAGCGGCATGCAGCGCTGTCCATCCTGTACCTATGGGGGAACAGAACGATTAGGACGAGAGTTAAAACAACATCATTTCTGTGTCCTTCAATCTGCACAAGTAGAACCACAGTACAGCATAATTCACGTCTACCTTCGTTTCTAGCCGCGACATCGGCGCCTTTTTCGAGAAGGAACGCGACCATGGCGTCATTTCCCCACAGTGCAGCAGCACACAACGGCGTTGTCCCATCTGCTTGGTCCAGGGTAAGGAAGGAATAACAGCGTCACACCGATGCAAGTCCAAGCACCTAAATGCTTCGAATCTATCCCAGCGTACGAACCTTTTCCAGGGGTGTCGATCTGGACCCCGTTGTCCAGCATGAACTCCACCTACATGCAGCACTCTCGGCAATATTAGCTTGTTCCCGCTCCCGTTGTGCGAACGACAGTCGTGCTTAGTGTGTCCTTCCTCGTACACTCACCATCGCGCGAGATCCGTTGGCCGCCGCCTCGGCGAGCTCCATGTGGGAGCGAACCACCCCCTCTCCAACTTGCTGGTCGTCACCGTACTCCTCCATGGCGCTTTGCTCCTTCCTTTCCTTCGTTTCGATACAAAGCGTGGGCGCTTGCTAACGAGACCAGAGCGCAGTAAGATGGTCTCGAACCGCTGTTTGCTTCGCCAGAGTCACAGCAAGCGAAACGGATCTGCGACGCTTCACCACCAAGCCCATGCACCGCATCGTAAAGGCCAAGAAACCTACTAGAATAACGCTGACACACTCCCTTGAGGTTGAGATGTGCTAACTCTGTACAAGTGTTTTCTGCTGATAGATAGTTTCGGCCTCGGCCATGGCTTGCCATGCCTTTACGAGCCCTAGACTGAACGTCGAATCTACCTGCGTCTCGGGGCTTTGCTACGAGGTTGTCAGGTTCTCGAGGCACTTGGCGATCGAAACACGATATACGTTCGTCCCATGCATTGTAGTCTTGCGCCTCGAGGACGTGTGAAGGTGACGCTCGACAAAACTTGGGTCCACGATCAGATTGCCAGCCACATCGATCGATACTTCCGTCCCCACATGCTCGTAAAGTCCCCACTGTTCGTGAAGCACGAATCGGGATCCAAATGACAAACAAACGGCAGCAAAAGTCAGTAGACAAGTTTCTCAACCATCACGACAGACAGCAGGAAAAATAAGCACGTACGAATCTTGGCACGCCCGGCACGATGTCACCGTCCATGACAACGCGGTAGCTCGTGGGCACACACTTGTCGTACAGTCTGCGGAAGCTCGGGTTGCCCACACGCGGCCCGCCAAAGTTGTACATGTTGACTTTCATGCTGAAGTTCACGGCCAGATCGTAGGCGGCCAGGATGGCGAGCGATCCACCCATACTGTGGCCCGTGACGTATACCGACACGCCTGGGTTCTCATCCAAGATGAGCCGCGTCACTTCCTTTAGCTCCTCTCGAATGGACTCGTAGGCGATCCAGAACCCTACATTAGGTACGCAAACACGCCACAAATGAGTCGGACAATTCCCAAGAATCAAGCAGCATAAGCGTAGCGTTGCCGCTGTAGTTGGCGTACCTCTATGCACCCGAGGGAGTGTCATATTCAGAACCGGGATCTTGGCGGCCACATCTTTCATCGTCTCGAGACAGGTTCTTCGTCGATGCAAGCCACGAGATTTGATCCAAAGCACGCGTTGGTCCGCACGAAGGTTGCTCTTCCAGTTTTGTTTGCTAGTTGTGCCCCGGAACGAGATGACCAGACGCCGGTGGTCCTCTTGGCTGAGTGCCACCACTACATGGGTGTCCGTCAAACTGCTTCGCAAGTGTGTGATCAGCTCGAAGCCGTACCGCTCCAGACTCAGCTCTCCATATCCTGACGGCGACGGACGGCCAGGAGGATCAAAGTACGCCTGCCATGCGAGCTCCAGCAGCCACGAGGATGTCTCCACGCAAAAGAGGTTCGAATCTGGGGTAAGGAAGCCGTAGGGATCCACTCGTGGCTTCTCATCCACGTGGAAGGCAGTTGAAGCAAGCAGTCCCGTGCTGCCTTCTGACAGTGGCGGGAGGTGCACAAACATCACCAGGTACACATACACCGACAAGAAGATGAACTTGCCCAGCGACGGATGACCCGTGTGCGTCTTGGCGAAGGTGTGTACGGCATCTTGGACAAACGCACCGTAGCCCATCAGATACCACGTCTGGCCCAGGAAGAACACTTGCAACGACAACAGCACCAGCACGTAAATGAGGATGAGCAGCGTCTCCAGCACGAGGAAGCGATATGAGAGCTGCTTGAACCGCGTGGCCATGTAAGGCAAAGACCGCAAGTGTCTTCCGGATCGCACACCAATAGCCGTGATCCAGCCAAGCCACACAAAGAGCAGCCCCGAACGTACGAACCCGAGAAGCACATAGAGCTCATCGTGTTCCGACACTGATGTGGACGACATCACGTGGTTCGCCAGTGATTCCTCAGCGTGGAAAAACAATTTGGGCATTCGCAGCACAGTCATGGCTGTGTCTACTGCGAAGAGCGTCAAGCCAAATACGATCTTGGCCACCTGCGCACCCGCCCGAGACGACAGTGCGCTGCCGTACTGGTCCATCAGGTTGAGCCAGAAGACGTAGAAGAAAGCCTCGGCGAAGGACTCGCACGTAATGGACACGAACCGCGTGCGCTGACTCACAGTCGTATACAGCTCGGCCACAGCGTACACTGGGTTTTGCCAGAGCACCAGCACGACGCCCAGACCCAAGAGCCATTTCTGCACGGTTAGTACTTGACTCCAGGACCCACCGTGAAAGTTGAGCACCGCAATAAACCAGCATGGCAGCGCTAGGATCGACACAAGCACTAGCGCGCTGCGCACCACGACCTCGCCAACGTGGACCGCAGGTTTCCTGCACCCAAGAGCAACAGTTGTGGAGACAGTAGGTTAGTACTCGCAAATCAAACCAGTGCTTGGTCCTAGTGCCAACTAACGGCAAAACTGATTGCACTCACGTGTAGGCAAACTGGTAGACCACGTCCTTGCCAAACGCATTCGGGTACAGTCCTCGGAAGACTACAATCACCTCGTAGGCGTCGTAGCCATTACCACCCTGCTTACCCACCACAACATCAATGTATGGTCAGACCCGTCTCTCTCTCAGTCTCTAGCTGAAGGATTTCCGTGCATCTCGCCATTTGACGTACCAATCGGTCGATGTCTTGAGTGATTTCCAGCAGACGAACCACGTCACACGGTTCATTGGCTCTGCAATTGACCCAGACGCTTTGATTCCGCTCCTGAGCGAGGAGATCCTTCGAGCCCGTAGCCACATCCATATCCATACCATAGAGGTCGATGCCATAGAGCAGCACAAACCCCAGATCCTCTCCTTCAGACTCACCCTCGTCCTCTTCAATGATCGAGACGCTGCTCTCTGCTGCTTTGGCGTTTGCTTGTTTCTCCCGATTGGCGTCACGTTCCATCTTCCAAGCCTCGCCCACGCGTTCCAGCTGCTGGATTGCGGCACTCTCCTCTTCCAGAGGCCAAGCTACAATCGAATCCGTCCTGTTAATGAGCTCACGCACCTCCAGCTTCAACTCAATGGATCCAGCGTATCGCGATACATTCCCCACGACTGCCGCCCACCGCGCCGTTCCTCTAGCTTTGTCCACCGTAATGCACGGCTCGGCCATGGTGCCACCGTAATTGTGCTTGCATATTCCGCCGGAGAGTTCTACTGCAGTCTCCAGGTAGCCTTTACTCTGTAAATACGGGAGCGCAAAGGCCAAGAGGAAGGACAAGTACGTGACCCAGAGCACGGCGGTTGCGACGCGTGAGGAGAGCGTCTCCAACCGGATCTGAGGCTTGAACACGTGTCGCTTCTTCTGCACCTCTTCTCCCCATACGTCACCACCGTCGCTAGCGCCTGGGAAGCCTGGACCCCCCAACAGCGGTGCAGACGTGGAGGTACTCGCGGCCGACGGCATGCGCGTCCGCATCTCGTACGTGTCGCGGAAGAGCTCCGACGACGCGTAGCCCTTGGACTGAAACAGCAGCGGGCGGTACACGCGTTCCTCGTCGCCTTCTTCGGCTGCGGTCGTGCGGACAGCGCGTCTAGCGTCGCCGCTGGCGTCTGGTGCCCACCGCCGAGCGCTCATTGTGTCTTCCTGCTGCTCCCGTCCTTCTTCCCATTTGACGCAGAAAACGAAAGGGTGTTGCTCCTTGGCGGGTAGTACGAGTGAAAAGTATCATTTTTATAGCCCAATGGAAATGGTCTTTATCTGGAGCACTGACTGTCTTCGTCAAATCATCTTCAAAATGAACGGTCCTGCACTGTTTTACCAACGTTGGTTAGGAAGTCCCATCTCTCTCGAAAATAAGATCTATCCGATGCAACTTCAGTGTCATGGAGCTGACGAGTTGGCGGCCCACGCCGGGAGGGCAGGACCGCAAGGACTGCTTCTCTCGACTGCCGCCTCGTTTCGTGCTGCTGCTGATTTGGGAGACCGTGGGATGTGCAGGGTTTGACGACGTCGAGTTGAAGGCAGAATGCCGGTGATCCGTCGCGAACGATCCTGTGCAGCGTTAGCAAAGTAGTTGCGATAGCTCACAGAACCACGGAGCACCGTCACCTCGTCGTCCGCCGCACGAGAGAGCCACCAGATCAAGCGCGAGCACCAGAGCGAGAGCGTGACGACACGACTGAAGTAGAAGGGAAGCACGGAGATCTCCACGCGACTGCCCCAAATGGTGCCTCGCCAGACGACGACATCCCTGAGAGACAGGTTCTGTACGAAGAGGATGCCCAAAGTTACGGCGATATGGCCAAGCAGGAAGAGGGTGACGACAGCTGAGGCGTAGCGGATGCGGAGGCGTAGTTTGGTTCGCATCACGGGTGTGAGCGCGTCCAGCGTGAGCACCCAATGCATCCAGATCCACCACGAGAGCATCACGGCCGTGTCCGAGCCGTTCCATTCGTACAGCATGGCAATGGAGATGTTTGCCGACGTGACCTGGAAGGCGTAGAAGGCAAAGTCGAAGGACGTGGCGAGCATCCACAGCAATTCGCGCTGGTATAACACGACAGAAGTGACTGTGAATGTGGCAGAGCATAGGACGGCGACGCACGAGTATACAAGTAGCTGCTCTTCGGTCGCCAGACCTGTCGACTCGGGCATCCACTTGGTTAGCGGGATCAAACAGGAGAGTACTAGCCCGATGGCACCGATAGTATATAGCAGAGGCAGCACAGAGGCTAGAATCTCCACGCTCGCAGCGTTCTTGATGGGAAGGAGCATCTTGTTGGCATCAAATACCCGGCCGCTGTTCACGAGTATCATTTGCTGCGTGGCAGTTCGAGGGCCGGATGCTGCCGCGGGAACAATGATGCGGTTGGATTTCGCGCGCGGGCTGGAGATCGCAGAGTGGACGATTGAGGCAATTGCGGAGAGTCGTCGTGGACGTGGGGGTGACGACAGCAGAGCGAATTTGAGCCTGGTTCGAATAATGGCGCAGTCGATCCGAGCGTGTTGTCGGTGCCACTTGAGTGTCTTCTGCTTCCGGTAGCCAATCTTTGCGAGTAACATGATGAGCGTAATGAGGCCATTGGCTATGACATCTAGCGCATGGAGCTGGATGGAGCCGTTCAGAGTCTCGTGCTCGACTATGGAGAAGCTTTCGGCGTCATCCACTCGCCCCAGCATCATCCACACAAGCATCAAGAACGTGGGCGGAATGGCCACAATGATGATAAAAGTCATGTACCGGATGCCACGCACTTGCCCGTCGATCAAGATGATGTTCAGGTAGCCGAGCCAGTCCACCACTATCCGTAGTGCGCGGAGATCACCCAGAAACTTTTGGATCATGACACCCGTGAGAGTTGAGATGATGAAACAGAACCAAAAGTCGAACCTGTGCACCATAAGCCGCACGATGTCGTAGCGCAGCGTGCTGAAACTTGCGGTGCATGGGATGATCCCCAGAACAGCGCTGAGCAACGAGAGGTACTGTCCAATCGAGGCCTTGACGACTATCACCACACTATTGAGAGCGAGCGACGTGAGATTCGCCAGCAGTAGAGTCTTGCGAAAGCTGCGAACGAATCGAAAGACGGCAGCATCGGCGCGTTCGGAGAGCAGCTTGGCTCGAAGCGACTTGGACAGGTCGATCACGGGCAGATCGTGGGATGGAACCAGGAAATACCGCGGCTCATGAGTCTCGGCGGCAAGCACTGTCGCGACCGTCGGGGCTATTTGTCTGCGAGACATCACTGCCCTGCAGCTTCAGTCGTCTTCAGCTGTACTGCTCTGTGCTAATTAGGCCGCGTTCAAGACCCCACGCGGAGGTTGTCCCGGCTTGGTCAGCTAAATTTGGTGCTTTGGAAAGAGAACTCTCAACGAAGCAGAAGTTTGGTCGTAGACCCCAGTCTGCTAGACAGATGGTGTCCAAGCTCGAAGCTGTGACCGATGAAAAAGCAGCCTTGGCTCAAAGGTCGTAAAGGGTCACCAAACGACGTCGGTCCTAGACTCTCCGTTCGCGATCTTTCTGTTCCCAGCGGCAAACCAAAGCAGCCCGACACGGCTACGAGGACAAGGGACGACGCCAGCGCTGCTCGCAACTAGAATCCATGCTGCAAGAGAGCTTAGGTGTCGGCTGGGGAGGCGGGGAGGCATCTTCGAACGCGAAAAAGTCGCTAGCCAAAGCGTACAAGGTGCTGCAAGTTGCTTCCGCCACCCCTGATGGCTTGTCACTGCGGACGTTGCGTGAATCGTTGGAGGAATGCCTCAAGCCCGAGGCCATCAACCCCATGAAGGTGCTGGGCTTCCGACTGGCGGAGACAGCGCCTAGATGTATGACACACGAGCTCTGGAGACTAGTCCTCGAGGCATGCGCGCTTGAGTTGAGTGGTGGCTCCGAGAATGCCGCGGTAGTCTTTGCAGCCACCCCCGTACTCGCACAGATTCCGCTGTCTCTTGTGCTCGGCTTCTTCGCGAACGTTGAGAAGGATACCATGAACCGGCTGCGCGCTGTGCTCACCCACGAGCACAGTGGCGTGCGAGCATGCGCTATCTCGACACTGTCCAAACTAACGCTAGACGTGGGAATCAGCATCTCGGGTGACGGACTGTTCGCCTTCCCGTTCGAGTCACACGAAGCGCGAGTCTGCTGTCAGCAAGACGTCTGGACGATTCTTATCGACTGCTGGAAGCTCATTTTCCAGGCGATTGCTCTGGACAACCCGCCCCAAGTCGTCGCAGAGGCCTATGGTGCTTTGAGGATGCTGTTCGCGCGGTCAAGTACCATGGCCCCGTTCTTCCCGAGTCTCCGAGAGACCATTCGCGCTCATACTCCACTAAACGACGTGGCCGCTGCCATGTACAAGCTGGCATTCCCACGGATCCATGGCCTTTTGGCTGTCGCGCGTGCAATGCCCATGAAAGACCTGTCGGAGGCTGCGCTTTGGCTAGCTACGCTGCTCTACACAATTATGGAGCGTAGCGGGGCACAGTGTCCTAGTGTGAGCGCCCCATTTCTAGAGGTGGATGTCGCTGTGCCGGAAGAGCTTGGAGGAGAAAGTGATGCGGACAACGAGGATCCGCCAGCGTCCACAGAGCGTGTGCGTGTGGATCAAATGGCAATCGATCTACTGGAGTCCTGGATCTTCCCTGTGGTTACACGCCGAGCAACGCTGACCCAAGCCACCGGATTATGTCGTGCTGCCTTCATCCTGTTGGCACACCCACTGCTGGCACTTGCACGCTTGCGGTGGGCCTCGCAGCTCGTCGATCACTTCATCACTCAGTGCAACTTTGCCAGCAAGAACAGCACCAAGTCCAGCTCTAACACCAGCAATGCAAACGTCCCATTCGAACTTGGAGAGATGCTGGTGAAGACGTTTGCGTGGCTTTCGAGGACCGACTGTGTGCTTCTCTTCCCACGCACGACAGAGGCGCTTTTTCTTCTGACCCAAGAAGAAGATCGTCGCGATCTCCTCCAGGCTCTGATGGATACCATCGCTGAGCGTGTGGTGTGCAAAAGGAACTTTCAGATTTTGGAAGCCCTTTGCGCTCTCCCAACGTTCCAGATGCCACCAGGGAGTTCTCAAGCATCACCGCGAGCCAACGGATCGCAGCTCTTTCAAGCTTTGACTCATTCTCTCGTACCCACGACAGCCAGTCAAGCGACTTCATCACCTCCGTCTACGCTTGCATCCGATGCACAAGCAAGACTAGAGGCACAGCGCATTGTCCTGCGAGCATTTGTCGGTGTGCTGGTGAGCAAGAAGCAGAGGGCGTCAGTTACCACCTCGGTGCGGCATGCACATGAAAATATGCGCTGCTACATGGCACTCCTGGCCTTGCATTTCCAGCAAGTGATGGTCAGTCACACGCCAAGCAAGTCTTTGGAGTTTTTCCAGAGAGAATTGTACCCGGTAGTGCTACAGGTGACGCAACAGCGTTCTCGTCTGCAGCTTCTTGTTCTTGCTACACGTCTACACACTGCGCACCCAGCGCTCGTGTCTTCCGACGCGCTGCTGGCTCATTTGCAGTTTGAAGTTACTCAGTTCGTCGCTGAATCTACCGCTGAGAAGTACCCCGACAATGCGGCGTTTGAGGGGGGAATTCTAGGAGGTGGAGGTGCTACAGAACCTGCAGACCAGTCTTCAAGCATCCAAAAGCGCGGCGCTTTTAATGCTGTCGAGACACTAAGGGTGCTAAGCGGGTGCATGGCTCTCCTCGCGCAGATTCAGCCTGGTTTACGGCCAACGCTGCAGGACACTAATCGTCAATTGTTTGCAGCATCGACGGTTCTACGACACTCGGCAGCTGTTGCAGCGCAACAGTACCGCATGTACGTTCACTTGACTGAGGAGGGGTCTGCGATTTGTGTACGTGCATCTGTGGAGAAGCATGCAAGTTCTATGGTACTCATCGTCGTTCTGTGATTGGGTGTCTTTAGCTTGAGCGAAGTTCAGGCACTACTAGAAACACCACCATCGGAACCAAGCGAGCTTGTGGTACCTGCGTCCGTGAGTTTGCAAGAGCTGCTCGACCCGACTATTGTGTTTCTCCCCAGAAATCGCTACGTCCATCGTTTCCAGGCTGAATCATCCCAGTACTCAGCGAGAGATGAGCATCGTGATCCTGTGACCGTGACGGGGAATGCCGATCCCGTAGCTTTGCAGGTCTCCCATTATCAACCGCTGGCCGACCAAGAGGATGTGGTCGCGCTGGAGATTAGCTGCTGCAACCTCACGACGTGGCCACTGAGCGACCTCGAGGTTCGCCTACTACCAATAGCAGGCGCAGGTGTTGTTCAATGCGTGGATGCCGTTCAAGACCTGAAACTGCGGTTTCTGCGCGCTGGAGAAACAATCAGCGTCGGTGCGAGTGGCGGGAGCAGCAGTCTGCTACCTTTTGGCGTGCTCAAGGTGGAGAAACGCATTCGGGTGCGCAAGTTCACGCGCGTTACTTTCGCTCTGCAGGCCGTGTTTGCCCACAGAACTGGCACGGAGAATGGCGCTGAAGGATCCGAGTCGTCCATTCGACTGGCGCCTACCGACTGCTACGTGGTTCGTTTTGATGCCTTCTTTAGACTTCCGCAGCCACAGTTCGGCACCCCTGCGTTCTTCCAGCACTGTTGGCAAAGGTACGTCATGATCCCGATGCAACAAACTCGATTGGAGAATATCTCTGTATCTGTCGTACACGAACGAGGCTGAACTCTGCATTCATAAATGCTACAGCGCGGTTGCAACTGCGTCGTGGAGAGTCGAAGGTCTCGAAGTGCAAGACGACGAGATCCTGACGCTGTGCCAGCGCGTACTCCGCCGTACATCTAGCCGAATCTTGGCAGTCACGGGCCTGCTGTTGGACCTGTCTACGCATCTGCATGTACGTCTGCTTTGCAGTTTTCTTTTATGCGCAGCGTCGTCCTCATTCCGTTGGGTTGTATTTGCTACGCCCATTCATGTAGATCGCCCTGCTCACGCAGACGAAATGGAGCGATTACGTGGTCGCTTCGCTCACCATGAGCCTCGAAAGGGTCGATTCCCAGTCCGCATCGTCTAAGCTGGACTCGTTCTCAGCGGCAACGCACTGGTTGGGCGTCCTTGAAGTCCGCTCGACTCGAAACAACGTCCACGAGATGAAAAAGTGCCCCCAGGAAGCGATTTGTATCTTTGGAGGTGGCCAAGTGCAGCTCTGCACTGCTCCCTCGACCACACAAGAGGCCATGGATCTGGGCCGTGTCGACACCAACACCGACGCGAAGCTCGTACCTGAGGCGATGTCCCACTCAGCGCCAGGCTTTTTCGAGGACTGCGTGCCACCAACGAACAAGTCGCGCTTTGAGCTGAACCCCGAGGTGGTCGACAGCAAGGTGGCGTCGACGTTCGAGCCGCAGGAAATCTCGGAGCAGCTTCGACCTGTGGAGAGTTTGCTGCAGGTCTGAGGGTGAGTCGACGTGATTGGCATGGGTTCAAGCCTGCTCAAACGGATTCACGCTCTGCCCATAGTGAACTGGAGGTAGTTAGAAGGAATTTGAACTCGCTATGCTTTGCTTGAAACCAATACACACATGAAGAATCGGGTGAACGCTTCGACGCTGGGGATGCAAGTCATGAACAGCCCAGAAGCAACGTGCTCCTCCACGCGAGCATGCGGGTTGACCACAGACACTCAAAGGAAGACTCGGTGTTCATTTTTATGTTGTTTTTCGGGATTGTGGTCTGATCACGGCGCGCATGGGGACATGGCGGTGTCTTAAAAAGGCAAGCAGGGATGTACGTGAGGGCGAGGACTACAGGCGACAGCACCGTCGACGCGCCAATTGCCCGCACGAAGAACGACGGCCGAGACGACGCGGAGAAAGAAGACCACCTCGTCCGACCACCGGGAACGAGCGAGCGAAGCGCAACCGGACGCTGGCACCTTACGAGAGCTCCTGCCGACGCTTACTCCAGAGCCTTCTTGGCGGCGCGGGCCTTGGCGCGGCACTCGCTGTCCAGCAGGTCGCAGTCCGACTCCGGCCACGGGAACGGCTTGTTGCGCAGCTTGAGGTACGGGTAAGGAGGCGCCTCGTCGTGGTGCTCGTGGCCGCCAGCGTGCTGCACGGCCGTGTAAGCCGTGAAGACCGTGGTGAGGGCGATCATGCCCTTGGAGATGTTCGTCCACCGGTGCATCTGCTCCTTGGCCTCCTGCTCGGTGGCCGAGGACATCTGGCGCGCACCAGTGCGGAGCGACTGCGTCACGGCGCGGGTTCCCTTGTTAAGAAGCGACTGCTCCACACACCACAGAAAGCGCCACACGAGTGAGTTCACACGTCTGCATCCAGCGGTAGAAGGCCTGCGGCCTGCAGCACGCAGCACGCAGCGCCGAGCGGCCCTTCCGGCGGTCTACCACGCACCATGTTGGGCGTTAGCGGCGAAGAGATCAACAACTGAGCGGCCGAGCGGCCTCCCCCCTTCCAAGCCAGAACCGCAGGAAAAACGTTGCCACTTTTCTATAGCGCACCGAACCGGTTCCAGGGAGAATGCGCGGTTCGGCGGGAGAGGTGAACCGGTTCAAGTCGGACCGGGCGCCTTGTCATTGGACCAAATGCCGTGTCTTTGGGCCTCTTGATTGATCGGAAAGGTTCAATTCTGCCCGTTTTCAGCCAGTAAGCACCAGCCTACTTGACTGCCGCACAAGGCGAGCAAGACGATCCACGTCTGCATCATCCAAGAAGACTGCCCGACAGACAGACATGCTGGCTCGCTCGCTGCTCCGCTCCGCCGCTGCCTGCACGCGCTCGGCATCGCCGCTGGGCTTCGCCTGTGCCCCGGCCGCGCAAGTCGCGCGCTTCTCCGACGCCCCCACGGTGCGTTTCGCCTCCCAACACACGAGCTTCTCTTTGTGGCGATGGAACTCACCGTGCTTTCTTTCCTCCCGTCGTCTCTGTGGCTGTACTAGATGCACGGCACGACCATCTTGTGCGTCCGCAAGGAGGGGAAAGTGGTATGTTCGTGTTGTGAGGGCTGTAGCTCTAGCAGCGAGCGGAAGCGCGGCGTTTAACTCTCTCCGTCGCTTGTATCTGCGCTCGACAGTGTCTGATCGGTGACGGCCAGGTGTCCTTGGGCAGCACTGTAGTGAAGCCCAACGCCAAGAAGGTGCGCCGTATCAACGACAACATCGTGGCAGGCTTTGCGGGCTCCACGGCCGACGCCTTCACGCTCATGGAGCGTCTGGAAGCCAAGCTGGACGAGTACCCGGGCCAACTCACCCGCTCGTGCGTGGAGCTGGCCAAGGCTTGGCGGACAGACAAGTACCTCCGTCATCTGGAGGCCATCCTCATCGTTGCGGACAGCAAGCAATCGTACACGCTCACGGGCAACGGCGACGTGGTGGAGCCGCACGACGGCATCATCGGTACGTCTTCATCCCCATCCCTCCTCCTCCCCATTTCGACTGTTGTGCTTCATATTGACGGGTGTCGACGGTTGTGGCGCATGCGTCAACTTCGCAGGCATCGGCTCGGGCGGCACTTACGCGCTGGCGGCGGCGCGCGCGCTGATTGACCAACCGGGCCTCAGCGCCGAGGACATTGGTCGCAAGTCCATGAAGATCGCGTCTGATATCTGCGTCTACACGAATGACAACTTCGTTGTGGAGGTGCTGGATGAGCACAAGACCGAGGAGGACGCCTAGAGGTCAAGAATCCCAGAGTCCTAGAGTTGTCTGCAGCTCAAGCTGTAGGCGTATTGAGCACCGTCATGGCCGCACAACGACCGCTTTTGCCTGCTTGCGTCCACAAGACAAGGGCGTGTGTGGACGTTAGACGTAACAATGCTCGCTTCGCTCTAGTGCTGTAGTAGACGTCGTATCTCCCGCTTTTCTCCTGTGTCAGTGCAATTACAGACTCATTTCAACGCGGAGGGCAGAAGCGACAAGTGCTACAAGCAGGTAAGGTCGATAAATGAGGATGTATGGAGGGGTAAAGGTCCAAGACGTGAGCAAGTTATAGCAGAGTCGCCAAGACGGCGTCGTGGTGCTTTGGTCGTCGCTGCGCTTGTCCCCTGGATGGAAATGTATGGCGGTGTATCTCTTCTGGCGCTGGGACTGCTGCGGACGGCGGCTGAGGCTTAAATGTTGTTGGCGATGACCGAGTTGTACTTGTCGATGTTGCGCTTGAGGATGTCTTCTAGGGGCCCCATGACACGCTTGAAGGTCTTGCGGTCGAGGATGAGGCATTTCACGTCGCCTCGTGCCGTAACTGTGGCTTGACGCGGCCGCGTTGTCAGCAGCGCGATCTCCCCGAAGTACGCGCCCGAGCTCAGGATTCCCATTTCCACAGGCGGCTCCGCGGGCGAGAGCTGCTTGGTGCACACCGCTTCACCCTCTTCAATGATGTAGAAGAGGTTCCCGTCGTCGCCCTGCGTGATGATCACTTCGCCGTCGCTGAAGCTCTCCGTCTTGAGCGCGTCTGCAACCGTGAGCCGCTCGTATTCACTCAGCGACTCGAGCAGCGGCACACGCTCAATGAAGCCCTTGTGGGCTTCACGTTTCTTGAGCGTCGTTTCCATTATGATAAACTTGAACGTCTGACGGTCCAGCGCCCAGGCCTTGGACTTCTCCACGGCTTTCACGGTCGCCGCTCGCGGTGCATTGTACATGAGTGCTAGTTCACCGAAGGACATGGCCTCCGTGCACGTCTGAACCAGCTGGTCGTCCTTGTACACCTCGCACACGCCACTCTCGAGGATGTAGAAGTTGTCTCCGTCCGCGCCCTGCTTGATAATCACATCGCCAGGCTCAAACTCCTTCGGGAACATGGCGTCCAGCACGATGGCGTGCTGCTTCTCGTCCAGCGACTTGAACAGGATGTTTTCGGCCACCATGCGTCCAATAACATCACGTTCTTCAGCTGACTTGGGGTGCACGACCCGCTCGAATTGCCGCGCACTTAGCGGGTCGATGGTCTCGGCCGATACAGACGTACGCCGGCCCTTGGCCATGATCTTGGGCGGCGGCGCGCTGGCCGCGATCTCACCAACAGCGTCACTGCTCTCGTCTTCGTCCTCGCTCTCCGATTCGTCCGAGTGATCTGCACAGAGAGAACACCCCCCAAGAAGCAATGTCAGACCGCCAAAATCCCTACTAGAGCAAGTAGAACGTAGATATGGCAGGTCGATTGGCCACTTGAAAAGGCTGGAACGTACACTGAGAGTGCGGGGAAGCCGCTGGGTTGTCATCCTTGCTGTCGTTGGCGTGGCCGGCTGAGGGCTTCTGGCGCGGCGTGGCCTCCTCCGGGTAGTTGGACTGCAGATACTGGATAATGTGCAGGATGGGGTTCTCGGGCTTGGCCAACAGCAGCGACTCCACCAGGTTGATAAATAGTGTGTTGATGCCCTTCTTGTGCAGATACTCCTGCAGCTCCTGCTGCACACCCTCCGCGTCCGTCATGCTGGTACTGCGCGCGCTGTCGGACTCGACTTGTGCTCCTGGACTCGCCGGTACTGCGAGTTGCTCGGCTTCTGCTGCTCTGCTGCTACTGCAGGCGGCTGGGTTTGTCTACGGCGATCACTTCCGTGAAGGCGTAAGGGTCACGGGTACAGCGATGTTGGGATGTCGGGCTGTCGGGGTCTGGCGTCACTCCCTCCGTCCAAAATGGAAGAAACCCCTCGAAAACAAGGAAGAAAGTCGCCGAGGTGCTGAAACCAAAGCCGCACAAAGATCGTTTATCGCAGTGAGCGAGTCGCTGTGGTCGCTCCGCTTGGTCGCTGCTCGCTGCTCGCTACTCGCTTACGGTCTCGCTTGGGCCGTCTCGCCGCTGTGCCAATCGATGGGAAATGCCTGGCCGCGGTGCGGGCACCCGAGCTGGCTGCGCGTGGCGGTTGGGGCGGCAGAGTGCGCGCTGTGGGCAGTTCGCTGGAGTCTATTCTTTGCCTGGCAAGGAGGCAGCAAGGCACAAGCGCGCGTTGGTTATTTTTGCCGGTGGCGGCGGGACGCGCAGTGGCCAGCGGGCGCGCCCCCGGACTGCGTTGGCGGCGGGCGGGCCACTCGCTGTCTTTGTCTGCCCACACAGCCAGCGCAAGCAGGCACGCACGCTCACCTGCGGATGCCACCGAGCGCTATTCGCGGCGACACGCGCGCAGACAGCCGAGGTAAATATAGCGGGCTGAGCCTTCTTCCGCGCTTTCCTGCGGATTGAGGTGGCCGAAATAGCCCGCGCCCTTTCGTTCGTCCATGGGGATCTTGCAGTTCTCGCTGGAAGAGCAGCGAACTGGTTTTGGCGACGGAGGGAGCGATCGGATTGGTTCGATTTCGCCTCGATATCTCTCGGAGGCGCCAAAAGTCCCGTCCTGGCCCTAGAAGAGATATCGTTTTCTGTTTCGGGTCGAGCAAGGTCTCGCGCACCTAACAAGCGCGGAGCAGGCATCTCCGAATTTGGTTGATCATGGACTCTTACGTGTCGCGACTCGCGAGTAGCTGATAGGCTAGACCGCACATTATCTATGGTTGGCCAATCCTGGGGCTGAAGTCGGTGCGTAATGGAGGGCGATTTTCAACCAAAATGCGATGGCATCTCGTGGGAGCTCAGTGGTAGATTGGTAACAGCCAAGAGGTTCAGCATTGCTTCCGGATATAAATATGAATTTGTGGTTGGTGCTCTACACACACTCGCCGCCTTCTTGGTGCAGCTACGAACCGGCAAAGACGCGATGCTAGCTGCAGAATGCAGAATGCTGCTCACGCACGAATCAACCGCCACCATAGCTTGTAGTTGCGCCGTACACTAGTCAGCTTCCCTTCGCTGCGTTGGTCTAGACGCGCGACCACTGCCATGCTTTTCGCTCCAAATATCCCCTAACTTCAAGCACGTTGTGAGATGAAATACCCTCCTGAAAGTGATCATATTTAATTCAAGCAAACCAGAAAATAGGGTAAACAGAAGAAGGACAAGAGCGCATACAAGAGGCCGCAAACTATTGGGCAGTCGCACAGTTTGCCAACGAGGTCAGGTCACACACGGGGACTGTATTGTCCAGACTCGCAATCCCGCACACTTATTGCACGAAATACATAGCCCCAGTCTGCAAGCATTGCATTTGGCATCCCGAGTGGCACAAACCCAATATATTCCCAACATTGAATGCGCTAGTGGCGATACATTGCCCACGCCTCCACAACTGGTGGTGCAGAATGTGTCCTAAATGGCACAGAACGCCAACCATTCGGTGGCAGCAATGCCCGGTCTTGCCGCTCTGGTGGCTGCCGCTTCCTCGAAGGACGCACCAACCAGCAAGACGCGACTGCAGCAGCAGCAGCAGCAGCAGCAGCAGAAGAAGAAGGGCGCAGCAAGCGACGCCAACAGCACACGATGGCGCCCACGGCAGGTTCGTGGCGTGACAGATGCGCACTCCGTTCAATTGTCTGCGCTACTCTACAGTTGCTGCAATGTGCTGGCTGCTCCCGTGCACCTGCTGACGCCCATGTCTCGATGGTTGGCCTACTGGGGTCACTTCGGCTGGAAAAACAGGCATGCGGCTGCGCTTCAAGCACGCGCAATCCAAGAAGGCGCAGAGAACGACACACCAAGTCAAGAAGATGCCGTCTCTGAAGAACCGTATCCGCGGGCTTGAGCGGTTCCTCAAGCGCGGGGTACGTCATGCGTCGTCGTACGGATTCTTGGCTGGGATTAATGCAGGCGTCTCGCTGAGCGTGGAGCGTGGAGCTGTCGGATCTAACGTAGATTGCATCTGCTGCTGTACGCTGGGACTGACTGCGGGACAGGGTATTGCGGACGCCACCAGGAGAGCAAAGCAGGCGGAGCTGGAGCAGCTCAAGCAGGAGGTTCGTCTCTTACTCTCGCAAGGAACTGGAGAAACCCTGCATGCCCGTACAATGGTCACTCACTGCGTGTATGCGCATCCGGTATTGATAACGACTGCGACTGTTGCAGCACGAAGCCAAGGAGCAGACGGCGCAGGAGAAGAAGAACGTGGAGAAGTACAAGCGGGTGCGTGTGTCTGCCTTCATCATTTCACAGCATGCGGATCTTGCTGAACCTCTCTCTCTCTCTCTCTCTCAGCCGCGGTTCTTTGAGCGCGTGAAGATCATGCGCAAGCTGCGTCAGGCGAAGGCACGCATTGCTCAGGTGCGTCTATCATTCTACTTGACTCGATCACGCTGCCATATCTCTTCTACTCGTGTTGCTCTCTCTAACAGCACTCCATCCTCCTCATTCCATTCCTGATCTCGGGGTTAAACGAACATCCAGGCGAAGGACGAGGTCGAGCGCGCCAAACACGAAAAATCCTTCGAGACGTACCGCCAGGAGATGCTGTACATCTACTACTACCCCAAGACGGAGCCGTATCTCTCGCTGTTCCCGTCTGCTCCGCACTCGGCGGAGAACCAACAGCGCCAGAAGGAGCTGCGGGCGTCGGCACTCAAGCGCTTTGAGGAGGAACAACCCACGGAGGCTTTCCACCACTTCTGCTTCAATGATGCCAAGACTGGCGACGCGGCCGAAACGGAGGGATCCAAGCCGCAGTCAGCGGTGGAACTTTTGCTCAAGAAACCGACTAAGGAGGAGATCAAGAAGCAGAAGAAGCCCAGCCGCAAACGTGACAGGAACGGTGACAAGCCACGACGTACACCGGCGCTCGTAGACCAGGAAGATGATGAGGTGGAGGCGGAGGCGGCCGTGGAAGGCGAGGACGTGCCGCATGACAAAGAGGAGGACGAAGAAGAGGAGGACGACTTCTTCCTCTGAGCTGAAACTGGCGCTGCTGTATGTATCCCCCACTCTGCTCCCCCTTCTTTTTGTGAGCGGTTCTGGAATAGATGACTCCTACATGCACCCCTCTGGCCGTTCGTTGGCCTCTAGCTGCTCAGTGACGGCTTTCGTACTACGTCGTACTTGTTCAGGAGTTTATTAACTACTACTAGGGTGAATAGGTGGAAGCAAGGTCGGACAGCACTCGCCTACGGATGTTGGCCCCTCCCCGGGTCCTCGACGTACATGCTCAGATGAGAATGGAGGGACCAGACAAGCTCTCCACCTCCTGCTGCTCCATGCCAGCCAGCAAGCCAGCCTGCTCCTGCGAGGACGCCGCCAGTGCTTTGAAATTGGTGATCTCAAAGTCAATCTTCGGGAAGCAGGCCGAGAGACTTCGCTCGCCCAGCTCGTCATGCTGCTCCTCCGAGAGCCCAGGCTGAGCGGTTGTCTCGTGGAGCTCGTCATTGGGCTGCTGCTCCAGACTTGCGGCCGACGCGTCCAAGGCTCCTTCAGGTCCCCAGGAAATGTCGCCGTCGGTTGTTTCAGCCGAGACACCGCCGGTCGCCTGGAGATTGAGGCCATTGGCTTTGTCCGTCTCGTCCATCTCCGGCCCCACGTCCACGTTTTGGAAACTGCTATTGCTGCTGGCGGACTGTGACTCCACGTCGAACTCGTCGTCATCGATGAAGATGTCTGTGAGGTTGCGGTTGTTGAAGTAGCTTGTGTCGTTCGGACCTTCAAGCGTCGGCACAAAGGGTGGCACGGACTCGAGTAGCGTGTCCCAGTTGATGCCCTCGAAGAACGGATGCGTCGTCATGCCTTCCCAGCCCATGCGCGTGGTCGGATCCGGGTCCAGCAGCTTGTCGATCAGGTCTCGGGCCTCAGGGGACAGACACTTGTCACCGTCGGGCCACAGGATCTGCCGCTCCAGGATGTTGCCAAAGATGGCGTCCACCGTGTCATCGTTAAACGGCGGGAAGCCAACCAACATCTCATACAAGATGACGCCTAACGCCCAGTAGTCCACCGGCGGGCCATGCGGCACGCCCAGGATGATCTCGGGTGCCAGATAATCAGGTGTGCCACATCGGCCGTACGTGTGGTACGCCGATTTTTTCTTCGTACGCGTCGGCATCTCGGCAGCTTCGACGCCACTGCGACGTCCTGAGGTCCCAATGCTCTGCGCCATGGATAGATCACTGTCTTCTCCCGTTGCAAGCGCCGTCCAGCCCATGGCTTCGTCCTCGTTCTCTGAATCTGTGTCGCTCGCCGTCACCGCTTCCTCCGACAGTCCAAAGTCCGTGAGCTGTACGTGCACACAGCGATACATCGTTAGACCGCGTAATGTCGCGTGAGAGCTCAACTTTTCGGCGGCGTCCGTACCTTAATGTGCCCGCTGGACGATAGCAGAATGTTGTCAGGCTTCAGATCTCTGTGAAAAAGTGGGAAGCAACACCACAGTGAGAACGACACACAGTTAGCACACTTGTAGGCAAAATAGTTCACACAGATGAGCAACAGGACGAACCTATGAACGCATCCCTTCGAGTGCAGGTGGTGCAGTGCAATCGCAACCTCGGCGATGTAGACGCACGCAACCTTCATTGTACCAAGTTCATCCACAAGTTCGCAGCGCGTCGCGTCGTTAGTTCGAGTAAACCCTCAAGCCCTCAGTTGCGTGTTAATCTCCCCACATACCTGTTCCTCCAGCTGCACAATGCACTCCAGGAGCGACATGAAGTCTCCTCCGGGAAGGTATTCCATCACGAGGAAGAGGTTGCGCCTGGCGTCATACACGCAAACCCACCCAGATACCAGTGTAAGTACTCGAATCGAGCTCGTACTCGTTGACAGCACACACAAGAGACCTCGAAAGCGCAGGGTCGGGACACTTACTTGGTCTGGAAAGTCCAGAATAATTTCACCACAAACGGACTCACCACACTGGCCAGGATGTTCCGCTCCGTCTCAATTTGCTGAATCTGGTCTCAAAGCAGCGCCCGAACCCACACTTTGAGTCCTCATAACGCAACAACCAGAGCTTCAAACCATCCACACCTCGCACAAGCCGAATAACCAAAAGCTTCGTACCTGTTTCTTGCGTAGAAGGTGCTCCTTGGCGAGCACCTTGATGGCGTATTGGTCGCCCGTGGTCTTCTTCTTGGCCAGATAGACCTTGCCAAAGGCGCCTTTCGAGATGGGTTTCGTGATTTGGAAGTCGCGGATGGAGACGCGATACGAGGATGCCCGCGGTTTGTCCGCCTTTGTCCGACGCACCGGCGGACGAGGGCTGGAACTGTCCATCTCCTCCAGCGACTTGGTACGCTTGAAGGCCACGTGAGGCACCGCGTCTGTGAGACTTTGCTGCAGCATGGCCTTGTGTGACGCACGCATCTTGCTCATCTTGGCGTGGATCAGGTTGCGCAGCTTGGAGCAGTACTTGACACCCCGCTCCACAGCGAAGTTCACGCCATCCTCGGTTTCCTGCTGACGTATCCGGTCCAGGATCTTCACGAGCCGCGAGCAGAGCGCAAAGGACTCGACACTCGACACATCGCAGGCGGATGCTTGGATGGCTGCCACTCGCAGCGTGTGGAAGATGTGCGTTTCCTCCTGATTCAAGTGTGGCCGCATAGCCTCCATCTCCAGGCTTGCCGTGATGGAAGACGTGAGCTTCATGAGCGAAGAGTTGATCACGTCGGCCTCCAGCTCCACCCGCTTGGACAGCACACAGTAATTCGTGTGCTCGTCCAGACGACTAGTGTCCACCTTGGTCTCACAGAGCTTACACACCACCTCAGATCTCGACGCACGCTGGAAACGCACGATCATCGGCCGCTTGCTGAACGTGAGGCTGTCCATGATGTCTTCCGGCGCCATGGCGTTCACATCTTGGCCGTTCACGGCAACCACCACCAGACCAGGAGTAATGGTCATCCCTGGCGGGATCTGCAGCACGTTGGCCGACCAGGCGTCCGTGTGCACGTTCTTGACCACCACCTTGCCTTTCGCTTCGTCCAGCACGAACTCCAGCCCGAGAAACCCGTCTCCAAACTTGACCTCGAAGGTGTCGGGCACACGTCTAGCACTGGGTATGTCCGCCGGCACGTCCGCGAACAGATTCTCGCCCAACGTCAGTGCTGCCGCGGCTGCGGACGCCCCCACGACGTTCGGGAGCTTCTCACTTTCCGTCTCGTCTTGCGTCATGACGTCTTCGGCACCGAATTGACGCCACTTGACTTGGTTCTTCTCCCAGCGCCGGAGGACGTCTTCCAGCACGCTGGGCGACGCGTCTAGCAGCCCAGCTCGCGTCACGAAGGCACCAGCGTCGCCTTCTGCGTTTACCACGGAGCATGGAGGCACGCTCACCGTGTACTGCCGCAGCAGCGTCTGCGGTGTGATCTCGAGCTGAAGCTCCTCGTGCAGCCGTGCCAGCTCGCCGCCGCCGTCGCAGCCGTCGTCGTTGACGGCCAGCGCCGCCGCCTCCATCTGGTTCATTGCGCTGCGCCGCCTGCTCGCTGCGCCGCCTGCCCGCTGCTTGTCTGTCGCTTGGCGTCGCGTCCGCTTCGAGGCGCGCCGATCCAGTACTAAGAGCCCACGCCGGCCAGGCCGCCGCCGCCTTCCAGGCGTCGTGCTTCGCCTGGGGTCGCCCAATCTTTGGGGCCTTTCGCTTTTTTTTTCTTTATTTTTCTGCGAATGGTTGGGTTTGTATGGGCACTCGTTTTTATTGATGAGTAACTTTTTTTCCTTGGGTTTTCTTTCTGCCGATTGCGCTGCAACGGAAGTGCAGCGCACGCCCCCCCCCTCCGCGCGCTCGGCCGGAGACGGAGCGCTTCGCTTGGCGCCTGTCGGCGCGGCTCGAGGCGCTTATCTGGTGGTGGGTGAGCGAGTGCGCCTGTCCGGGGGTGCCACGCCGTTTTCGGGCCCATGGCTTCGCGATAGTGTTGGGACTCCGCGTCCACGGTGGTCAACAGCATTCGCCTGGAGGAGAGCGCTCGGAAGTTACGCCTTTGGTGGTGTCGGTGATACGAGACACCAGACTGGGGGGTTGAATACGCACAAAAATAAGATCGCGCGACCTTTCAGGATATCGCAGGCTAATTTATTTAACAAACATAGAAAGAAACACTCGCCACTTTCCACGCTCTGTTCAGCTTTGTCGCCCGTATACTTACGCGAAATTACGAACGTTCGGCCTCCAGCCTGGACATGCATGGATCTCCGGCGCGGTCTCAATGGCCATCGAGGTCTTCCTGACTGGCGGTTTCTGGCGCAGGTTGCCCGCAGCGACGTCGTCTCCGCCCTCTGCGGCGCAGATCGTCAGCTCCAAGCGACGTAAAACCAAGATCCAAGTGCCTAACAACGCGTCTGGCCAACCCAGGGTGCGACGCACTAAAGCCACATGCATGCTGACCTCGTGCTTTCGTGGCATGACGCGCCCGGAGGCTGCTTGCACGCGCGCCAGTCCGGACCATGCACGAGCCGCCGAGCGTTCCAGCCTTTCGCCTCCAGCTTCCAACTGGCGCTTCCAGCCAAGTCAAGCCAGTGGCGGAAAGATGGGAGAACGACGCGTCGAGCGCTGGCGGTGGGTTGCGCACCTCGGAAGTCGCCAGCACGCTTTCCCACCGCCTCCTACTGCAATCGAGATCCTTTTTGTGATAACTCCGCGCGAACGCAGGCACCTTCGCCGTTCCGGCCCGCAAAACCGTGAGCAACGCCCACCATCAAGTGAATCAACTCAAAGCCAGCTCCAGACTGCCATTTCAACGCGCTCGCAAACGACCTCGGAGCTTCCTGACACCCACGCTCCGTCCACGCCCCTGGCGGCCGCGCTAAGCCGCGTTGGACTGCACAATCCAATCCACAGCCTCCGGGAAGCCGGTGGCCACAAGGGATGGCGGCGTGTCTGTGCTTCCAGAGCCACACGCAGAGCGGCATAAAGACGTTAAGCTGCTGTTTCGCTGCTGTCGCCATCGCCACACACGTCCAAAACACAGCAGTGCACAGGCTGGCTGTGTCAACGTACCGATGCGTTCCTCGTCGCCAGCTCGGTACTTGCCCGTCTGCACCAGTACGCCATGCATGCCGAGCGCCATGGCCCCGCGGACGTCTTGGCGGACGTCGTCCCCGATCATCACGGCCTCCTCAGGCGCCACATCCCTATATGCACATACACACATGCACACATGCACACCACGCAATAGTAAGGAGAGCCATGCACTGCTTCATGCGATGCGCAAAAGCATTGCAGCCGGAAATGCACTGCCGGAACTCACATGTCGTCAAGAGCCTGCTGGAAGAAAGTCGGGGACGGTTTCCTGCAAATGGAGATGGAGCATATCGCGACATCCATTCTGTGTGAGAACACCCAAAGTGAAGCCACCTCGACCAACACGTTTACCGAAGCCAGGAGAGCAAGTTGCGGGCGGCGTCGTTTACCCGATGACGGTGGCTTGAACCCCGGACGAGAACTCGAGCGCCTTCACAAATGCGCCAGGGCCAAGGTTGAGCCCGTCCTGCGCCGCAAAGTACCGCGCTTCGTGCAGCGCGATGAGATCGCCGCCGTCCAGTAGCACGCGGAACGCTTGGTTCAACTTCACACAGCATTCATGCACAAAAGAACAGTCAGTCGGGCCAAGTGAGCTCGCATCCACCGCTTGGACTACTGCTTCACGACTGGTTCTCCACTCGCTGGTTGCTCTTCTTGCCTTCTCGTAGTGGAAGCATTCGGGTGCCAAACCGATCACCACAGCGTTCGGGTTGGTACCGTCGATCCCGGCAAACTCGTCCTGGAGCGAGGGCTTGGTCAGCAGTAGTGGACGCAACTCGCGCTGCTCTATGAGACTGCGTGCGATGCCTCCCGCAGTCACGACGTGCTGCGCGTTCACGTCTTGAAGGCCGATGCGGTGCAGGTGTTGGATCTTGGCGCGGGAAACCCCAGCAGCCAGTTAAACGGTGGGCTTCTTGACGGCGAATGAATAGCCACGCACAGACATAACTGCGTGTACACGCGCACAGAGCGCAGTGCGTTTAACGTACCAGCGCTTCGCGTGACTTGGTCGTGGTGTTGGTCACTGCGATGCACGTTCCGATCACCGTTAGAACGTGCGCATTCCCCCTACAGTAAGCTCGAGAACCGTGATGCCTAGCGCGTCGGCTCCGACATTGCACGCACCAAAGCGCACGCCGATGTTTGGCTGAGATAGCAGCTTCTTGAGTGCCGTTACACATCCAGGAAGGACCTCGTCTTCCACGTGCAGCGTGCCTGCGCGTGAACGACAGCATACGCGTAATCGTATTCGGATACCAGTGAGAAGATATCCGTATCCCGGGGGCGTTAGCTGCAGCTGCAAGACGCAGCTTGTCACGCGAGCCGGCAAGACAGTGCACGTGCCGCTAAGGTCGATGAGGACGCCGCGAATGGCGCGCATGTCGTGTCCGTAGCCAGAGAAGTCGAGAGGCGTCAACGTCGTGCAGCAGCTTCTGCTTGTGCTGTGGAGCATTCCACGCGTTGACCTGCGTCCTGGTTCTATTGGCCCAAATCTACGTTTTAGCCCGTTCAGGGCAGTTGGTACTGATCATGCAAAGAGGCCTAGGAGGGGTGTCACCCCTACTATGTAAACCGCGTGCTGAGTCAGACCTGATTTTGGCCACGTTGAGACACTGAGCAAGTCGGAATGGAACGCAGCGGCACACTTGCTCCGCCGCTCGCTGCCATGGCCAGCGCGACCCACCCTCGTGTCTTCCTCGCCGCAAAGCGAGGCTGGCCCGTGCAGATGCAGCCAGTCCTGCTCCAGGCTAACTTGCTGTTCCCTTGATCACGCGCTCGCTCGCCCGCAGATTGCCGGCAAGTCTGTGCTTGCGGACTCGTGCTGCCCAGCGCTTTTCGCCAGGATGCTGGACATCCGACTGGCAAGGCGGGAACTGCTGCAGCTGAGCGGCACGGAGAGTCGATTGATGGAGGTCGCGTACTGTCATCTTCTGAAGCGGAACGTGTCCCAGTGCAGCACCTAGAGGACGGCATGGAGCTGTGGACGGATGTGCGAGAACACCTTTACACGATTGCTTTGGCGGCGCAGGTCCTAACCGTGTTCCTGCGGCAAGAGAGTGCGCCTCGTTTTAGCGTCTAATTCGTCGTGCATGCTGTTTCAGAGGTGATTCTACCGCGCGCAGTGCCGATCGCCAGCCGGGGCGAACCGGCACAGGAGGAGTCCTATCAAGTCTCACGTCACAGAAATGTCTATGCAACCTCAAGCAGCCACCAAACGGGATTCGATAAGTCTGCACGAGTAACCACCACATGGAACCACCAACGCCACGCCACCTCCAGCACCACAAGCGGCAGCTCCACCAGCCTGAGAGAGAGAGAGAGAGAGAGAGAGAGAGAGACGGGAATCCACAGCCTGGCGCTGGCATTCGCGTTCTTGCACGCGCCAGCCCACCAGAAACGGAGCACCACAGCAACACGCCTCCATGCCGGCGTCCAAGAAGCGAATCCAGAACCGCGGGGCGCTGAACGTGGGCACGCAGCAAGTGCCGGCGGCGCTGCGCGACTGGGTGCACATCTGGCACGGCGTGCGCGTGAACAACGGCACGCACGAGCGCTCCATCTTCCACGCCGGCTCGAGGCTGGAAGAGCTGCCGTTCTGGAAGCAGTTCATTCGCCTACCGGCCAACTCGCTCTTCCCGCGCGTCGTGACGCGCGCTAACCCCCGTCGGCCGGCCAAGGACTTCCTTTATGTGTTGTTGAACATGCGCTGGCCCATGCTGCTGTCCGTGCTCTTCTGCATCTTTCTGGTCAACATCTTCTTCTTCGCGGTCATCTCGCGGTATGCCTGTGGAGAACCGGAGACCTTCTTGGCGGCCTTCGACCTGAGCTACCAGACCTTCACCACCATCGGCTTCGGCATCGTGTACCCCACGCGGTCCTGCAGTAACATCATCATGACGGTGGAGTCCTTCGCGTCCATGATGATCACTTCGGCCATTACAGGTCTCGTGTTCGCCAAGTTCGCCAAGCCGCAGGCCAAAGTGGCCTTCAGTAAGGTCTGTGCTGTGCAGCCTTACGGCAAGAAGTACCTGGCGCTCGTCGTGCGTGTGGCCAACGCCACTCAATCGCGCGACGTCACGCACGATGTCATTATGGAAGCTGCGTTCAAGGTGAATCTACTGCGTGTGGAGCACAAGACGAAGCACGTCCAAGCGCATGAAGACGAAGCGCTCAAGAAGCAGCGCGACACCGCCAGCAATGCGGATCATGAGCCTGTGATGCAGAGTAGAAACGGCGATGAAGATCAATTGTGGGAACCTGACACGGGGGTGGAGTATTCTCGTACCAAGGTACTGTCGTCCTACAACCTCAAGTTGCTGCAGAACAACTTTATCACGTTCCGCATGGGCGTGGCGGTGGTACATCTCATCGACGAGAGCAGCCCGCTGTATGGGCTATCCCAGCAGGACATTGAGCACTCGGATATGATCGTGGAGGTGGCCATGTCGGGCGTTGACTCGACGCTGCAAGACACAGTCTCGGAGAGGTACATTTACACGGCAGCCGATATCAAGTGGGGTTTCCGCTTCGCCGAGCTATTGGACTTCAACGAGGGCAACTCGGAGGTTCTCATGAACTTCGAGAAGCTCAGCGAGGTGGAGCCTGCTCCTATCGATGACAAACGGTATATTCGGTCTTTAGGCTCTTCGGGCTCTTCGGGTGAATCAGGTGAATCGAGTGAATCGTTCCAGAGTCGCAATGGTCATCGTGACGGACGTCTGGCTCACCATGGAAAGCGCTCACGCTCCAAATTGAACGAGGCGCTGCACGATAACCAGCGACGACACGAGCATCCTCTGGATGAAGAGGAAACGATGGAAGAAGTGGAAGCACCAGCTGAGTACTCAGAGCGCGTCATGAGCGCGCGATCGACGAGTTCTGAGCAAGACCGTGCCTCTGCAGCGAGGACGACGTCCTTGCCGCCTCACCCGCATCCACATGTGGCGATGTCCAAGAAGACGGGTCCGAGCAAGTTTGGCATGGGACTGGAGCCGCTGTTCGAGCCGCTACTGCAGCAGCCATTTGGCACGCAGCGGCTACCGGAAGATACTTCTTCCGGTGAGACCCAGCGAAACCTTAGAAGCGGGAGCGGGGCCATGCGAATGTGGAACGGGATGCTGAACCGCGCCGCGAACCAGGACGAATCTGGGGGTGGAGACGCTGACGAGTCCCGCCGCAGTTTCCATCAGATCTCCCGCAGCGACAGTACTGGTGCTCGAGCCCGTGCTCGAAGTGGCAGTACGAACCGACGAGTGAGTGATTCGAAGGACGAGCACAGCATCCCGGAAGTAGTGATTCCTGTACGGCACAAGCGGCAGTTGAACCGGGAGATGTCGGGTGCTGTGATCTTGGACGAGGACGACACGAGCACAGTCTCGAACCCTGGAGACGCGGCTGACGGCAGTGACGCAAGTGATAGCAGCGGGAGTGAGTTCGAGGAGGAAGGCGGCGTGGAAGAGGACAACGTCGAGCGCATGGGAGTCGGACGACGTCGAGCGACGTCCGCCATATCCATCGACGTGGAGGACACGCCACGATTCCTTCGGATCGCGCCGCTGCACATTCCCAAGTCGTTCGACTTCATGCGGTTTTACCAGAGTGCGTTGCACGTGGGCTGGCCCAAGATCACTGTGGTGTTCGTGTTGGCCTTTCTGGCGCTCAACTTCGGCTTCGGCCTCTTTTACTGGTTCCAGATGGGCGGCATCTCGAGCTACAGCGACCTCGCGATCTCAGACTACGAGCTGGCCTTCTTCATGAGCGTGCACACGCTAGCTACTATCGGCTACGGCTCTATCGCACCGACCATCAGCTCGGTGTACATGAACGTGGTGGTGTTCATCGAGTCCATGGTAGGGATCATCGCCGTGACCATCATCACGGGCATCGCCTGGTCCAAGTTCGCCCGACCACGAGCTCACATCCACTTCTCGTCCAAGGTGGTCATCACGCGCATCTACGGGCACCGCTGTCTCGTCTTCCGTGCTGCTAACACGCGGCATTCCGGTGAAGTACATGAAAACTTCTTCCGCATCGGCGTGATCCTCACGAACCGACGCACAGGACTGCGGCAGATGTACGACGTGCCGCTGGTCACGGCCGAGTGGCCGTCCATCAAGCTACCGGCCACACTCATCCACGTCATCGACGAGAGCTCGCCCTTCTACAAGTTCCGCTCCATGGACGACTTGTCCCAGTCGCGTGTGGCGGTCATCGCGCTGCTCACGGGGCTCGATACCACCTTCTCCGAGAATGTCTACGCGCGGCGGATGTACTTCTGGGACGACTTTGCCTGCGATATGCGCTTCGCCGACTTTGCGCTCATTGAGCGAGACCGGGTGATCGTGGACTACACGCGCTTCGACCAGCTCATCCCGGAAGACCGGGAGGAGGAACACGCCGATGTCACCACGCCCGTGGCGCCGCTTAACGGGTCTTCGGACCAGCAGTATCTATAGGCAACAGCAGACTAGAAGGGTAAACGCGCGAGTCGTTGGCCCGACTCTGCGGGTGCGCTCGCACGCCCTCTCTTGAAGATGTGGACCAGTATATTCATGAAACAAAACGCAATGCGTGTTTTTCTTGCTACTTGGTTCCAGTGGCGTGGACAAGGTTCGTCCGACGAGCGCACGGGAAGAGCGAACGCAGCCAGCGTCGCGGCTCCAATGGAGCTCTATTCCCGCGCCTTCGCACCTGTCGCTGTCTTCATGATATCATCAGGTCAGAAAGCACTGCAGGAAGTCACGAGGCGCGGCGTCAGGTCGTCAAAAAAGATGTCATCACGACGCCTTTTACCAGCGACCGCCGCCGCCGTAGCGACCACGGCCGCCGCCACCGCCGCCACGGCCAACGAGAGCACGAAGCGAAGGCGGCACCTCCTGCTCAGCCTCCTCCATGATCTTGACCAGCGGGCCAGCCAGACGGCCGTTGCCGCCAGGCGTAAAGAACGAGATGGACGTGCCCTTCTGTCCAGCACGCGCCGTACGACCGATGCGGTGAATGTAGTCTTCGATGTTCTTGGGCATGTCGAAGTTAATCACGTAGCGAATGTCCTTGATGTCCAGACCGCGCGAAGCCACGTCCGTCGCCACGAGGATCTGCGTGCGGCCGTCCTTGAACTCGCGCAGCACGTAGTCACGCTCCTCCTGGGACTTGTTACCGTGGATGGCCTTGCACACATAACGGCTGTCGCGCAGGTTGCGGCTCAGCTCGTCGGCGCCGCGCTTCGTCTCGCAGAAGATAATAATACGCCCGCCCTCGTACGCGTCCTTCAGGTGGTCCTGCAGCGCCGCATACTTCTGGTGGTCGTCCATCACCTCCACGATCTGCTTGATCTTCTTGTTGGCCGTCAGGTCCAGCGAACCCACTGTCACCTGAATGAAGTCCGTCAGGAAGTCGTGCGCAAGCGCAACGATCTCCTTCGGCCACGTCGCCGACCACATGAGCGTCTGACGGTCCGGGCGGATCTGGCTCACGATCTTGCGCAGCTGTGGCTCGAAACCCATGTCCAGCATGCGGTCAGCCTCGTCCAGCACCAGGTACGTCACGCGGCGCAGGTTCGTCTTGCCCATGCTCAGCATGTCGATCATACGGCCAGGCGTGCAAATGCACACCTCCACGCCGCGACGCAAGTCCGCGATCTGGCCGCCCTTGGGCACACCGCCGTACACGCACGTGTTCTTGATCTTCGAGCTCGCACCAAACTTGTTCGTCTCCTGCTGGATCTGCACGGCCAGCTCACGCGTGGGCGCGATCACCAGCACAATGGGTCCGTCACCAGGCTGAAGGTACGGCTACAGAATGAAAGCAAGCACAAACACCAACACATGACGTCAGCTCAAATGAGGTCTGGACCTGGGCCCACAGGCCGCTCTCCACTGATCCAGAATGCAACCACGAAGACAGCCAGCCAGCGAGCGAGCTTCGAGGGGGCTTCGAGGTGTTCGCTGTGCTTGCATGCTTCTCCTCTAGCTTTCCAGCGTCCATCACGAAAAAAGACCAATGCAGATATCGCACCGATTGCTTTCCCCGACGAGGCGTGAGCGGCCAAAGAGAAGCAGCACAAGACAGCGACTGCCTGCTGCATGCGTCGGTCTGTACAGCCGATGCGGGGTCTCATCTCCTTCCACGAGCTGAATCTGTCGCCGCTCCCGCATCCTCCGCAAGGAGGACGCGGCATTTCACAGACTCACCGCTCGCTCTTCGCAGCCACAAGGCAGCGAAGGCAGAAGGAGGTTCACACCAACTGGACCGGCACTTCGGGGCAGCAAACATCAACCGACCCGCACGAGTAGACGGCAGTACGTGTGAGTATAACGCCCACGCACTGCAGTCTCCTCTCGTGAAGATCGCCTCCTCGAACCTCCCACGCGCGCAGTACAGTGCGCGTGGTACAAGTGCTCGCGCTAGCTGAATGGCGTCCGACACGCCACTAATGTGACCGTGCTTGGCCGTCCATATATACTGGTTGCGGATTCCGTCTCAGTCAGCGGACGAACGAAGCCGCAGACAGCAGAGAAAAACCGCGAGACGAGTGAAGCCACGCCGCGCGGACCAACTGCGTCGCTTTACAAACCTGTGCGTTGATGTGGACAATCGCTGGCAGCAAGAAAGCCAGCGTCTTGCCCGAGCCCGTGGCGGAGATGCCCACCATGTCGCGACCCGACAGCGCCATGGGCCAGCCCTGACACTGAATAGGCGTCGGCTTCTCGAAACCTAGACGCACCACCTCGTCCAGCACGTATTCTACACAACCAGCACGACAGACCACGCGTGGCAGTTAGTACACACCTTCAACCCAGATCTCTTTCCGTAGAAACCCTCTAAAAAGAGTCACGTACCAGGGAAGGAAGCCTCCTCGAAGGAGAGCACGCACTTGGGTACGCCCTTGCCCGACACGATAATGTCGTGCTTCTTCTTCCAGTCCTCGTACTCCTGCTCCGAGCGCTTCGTCACGTCCGGGTGCTCGTAGTAGAAGTTCTTCTCGAACACAGGCAGCTTGGACAGATCCCAGTGGATGTTCTGGTCCAGATTGGCGCCCAGGTCGCCGCTCGAGCCAAAGCCGCCGCCGCCGCCGCCACGGCCACCGCCATAGCCACCGCCGCCACCGTAGCCGCCGCCATAGCCGCCGCCACCGCCGTAGCCACCGCCGCCCCCGTAGCCACCGCCACGCGAGCCGCCGTAGCCGCCGCCACCGCCGTAGCCGCCGCCATAGCCACCGCCGCCGCCGTAGTCACGCCGAGAGGACGAGTCCCCGTACCGATCACCGCCGCCCGAGTACATGCTTCGACTTGCTGTTTGTATGGAGAACTTCCCGCCTGCCGATGCGAGCGCTTCTGGGCGTTTCCGCAAATGAGGCGCTCTTTGGCTCCTGTGCTATTGGGCGACAGGGAGAGAGCGCCCCATCGGTTTAGACAGGGAGCGAGGGGTTAAACGGTCGGTGAATGGATGGAAGAGCGAGGGAACGCGGCTTTTCCGCCAATCCGCAGACGGGAGTTGGGTGCGCGACGGCTGGCATTGGCGGAAAACCTCCGGCGGCGGCTTGGTGGGCGTCAGTGCTTCAGGAAATGATTTCCACCAATCATCGGAGACGCGCAGGATCTCGCTGGATCTGAAGCGGGTGTCTCTTCGTCAAGGATGGAGGCCTCAGCGATAAAGCCGTTGGCCGTGGCGCTGGCCGTGGCGCTGGCTGTGGCGCTGGCTACGGGGAGGCCGCCTGTCCTGCGTCTGTATGCGTGCGCTGCACTCTGAGCTGCGCTGTCTTCCGTGGCTAAAGCTGTTGGCAGCGACGTCCAGCAACCGCGACGAGAGACGGACTGCGATGCGAATGGGACCAGACAACACCGAGCAAAGTGGAGCTTCCGCCGCCGCCGGGCAAGCCGGTCAGAGCAGGCTGGGGCCAGGTTATATGCAGCTAAAACTGATCAGCTGATTCTGCCAGACGACGAAGAGATCGCCTGTCCCTCGCTTCGTGGCGCTCCATGCCGCCGTGACCTACTTGGCCAGGAGCGAGGAAGCGGAGCTAAATGGTGTACGTGCGAGTCGAGACTCGGCAATCGCTAGCCAGTGCTTAGGCAAGGATGGTGCGCTCGTACGACGCGAACTGCTGCGTGGCCTCCGAGATGCTCACCTCGATCTTCCGCGCCCCACGCTCCTGTAATTCGCACCACGGCACCGGAGTCGACGAAACTGAGTGTTTCCTGAAGCTCGGAAGGCGATGCTTACAACGCTGGCACTTACCAAGAGGGCTACGATCGTGAAGGCGTCGATGAGCTGGTTGCTCTGTGGCGTGCAAAGCAGTCGATAGAGGGTAGTTAGTGTTGTACATCGCGTCGGGAGGGGAGAGCAGTACTCAAGCACGTACGATGTAGATTGCCAGCTCCTCCGCCGACGAGTGCACGATCGGCAACAGCGAGCAATCCGCCTTGGGGAAGCTGGATGCCAACACCACACGACCCAGCAAGACGCGTCATTAGAACCACAGTCACAGTCACCGCCACTCTCTGCGTGGATATCGTTCGAACCTGAACTTGGCCATGTCCTCCGTGAGGATATGAACGTTCGTGCCGTCGAACGAGATCTGCGTCGCCATCCAGCACAGCCAGCACGCCACAGCAATGTTAGTAGCCTTCCCAGCAGGGCATGGACGACGTTGCAAGGTCCCGGACCTGCTGCATCACTATGCATTCACAAGCGAGCGGGGTTTTACCTTGAGTGCGTCGCTGTTCATGGGCACGAGGAAGGACTCGTTCAGGTCCTTGCAGATGACCCGCGAGATCTTCTTGATCTCGCCGAAGTCCACCACGTAGCCGTCAGGCCCCACCGCACCCGTAATGGTTACCGCCACGCGGTAGTTGTGGCCATGCAGCTTTTCCCGGAAGCCCTACAGCATCCAAGCAAGCACAGCAATCGCCACGTCAGGCGACCCATATCCACCTGATCCACCAGAGTTCTGCCTCCCGCATATACCTTGTAAGCGATAAAGTGCGCGGCATTGAACTTCATGTAGTCCTTGGACACGTGCACCTTGAACACTTCATTGTAGTTGGTGGTGACACCGTGAGGCGGACCAGTCAACTGGCCACTAGAAGAAGCCGCAATCGGCATGGACGCTGCAGCCGCTTCTGGCTTGGACTGCGCAGACGCCGCCACGTGCGCAGACGGACGCGTCGACGTCGTCATGTACGTGGCGCTAGGAGCGACGCCAGCCATGGGTGCAGCGGTCCGGTAGGGCTGGATCAAGGCCTTGACATCATCCGGAGTCTTGGTGCAACCGCGCAAGTGCGAGGCCCAGCGGTCCACATTGCGGGACGTGATCTCCTTCTCGCAGTAGTTGCACTTGACAGCACCCTCCGAGGCACCGCGCGACACGTGCATCTTCACCACGGTCTTCTGCTCCACCGTGAGCTCCTTGCCCATACTTGGCGACTGGCGCTGACGCTTCTTCGGGTGGCTGCTGCTGTTGTCCGTCCCCGCCTCGGCTGACGACGACGTGGTCTCCGCGTCTTCGAGCGCGGCCGCGATCTTGTGCTCCTGCTGCTGCTCCTCTAGTGCTGATAGCATCAACCTTGCCGGGCTGCGCTCGGCGTGAGGTTGCTCGCTGTCTTGCCTTCCTTCCCGCTTTTGCGCTGTCGGCTTTTGAACTGCTCGCCTGGAAGACTGGGACACCACCCACCAGTGCGCGAGCGGCTCATTCGCTGAAAAGCCTCTTCCGTGCCGAATAACAACGAATGGGGGAGAGAAGATGGAAATCAACCGCGTTCATTGGTGGAGAAGGCATGGGTGCGGCGACGAAATTTGGCCAACCAGCACGTGGGGATTGGGATCGCGCCTTTCTCGGATACCAGCACAGACATTGGGGGCGACTCCAATGCTGGCAACGACCAGCTCTAGCTTGACCTCCTCCTTCACCAGCGCCACGACTAGCTTCTCAAGCGCTTGGGCCCGCTGGAATGGGGCCATCCAAGCCTTGAGACGAGGCGCGACAGTGGAAGCGAGCTTCTTGTTTGGGCTTATCATGGTGGACGTGGGAGGACGCAGTCGCTCGAGACGCTAACGCCTGTGCTGCGGGAGCTACGCGACACCAACGACGACACCAACGTGGACAGCTAGCGGGCGGGAAAATAGATACGAAATGTGCAGGCAGACCGGCAGCTGGGACGTGTGCTTGCTCGCGATGGCGTGTGCTCTTGAGGCTGACGAGCGGGGGAGCGGGGGTCCGCACTATTGATCCGACACGGCGCGCGGCACGACGCTCAGGAAGAAGTTCATACTCACACCCAGCAGCAGTCCAACCTTCTGTTTGCGCGGGACGGAGCGGTCCAGAAGCTGATAGCAAATCACACACGTACACAATGCACGCAGGTTCGTTAGTGCCCACACCACCTGCCTGAATTGGCTGCAATGCAGTCCACCAGGCGTTAGTTTGCCTGCAGAGGCGCCCTGTCCTTACCATGAGCAGCATAAATACTCCAAGTAGCAGGCCCATGAGGAAGCCCCAGAGGAACTCGGTGCCCGTGCCTTCGTTGTCGGCTGCCAGGATCGAGTTGTTCATGCCGTTCATGTCGATCTGGTGGTCCAGCGAGATACGCGCCGTCGGAACGACGTTCAGCGCTGCACAAATGCCAACGCCAAGCGCTTGGAGGTCAGTCCCCAGTCTCAACGCAGCAATTACAGCAGTAGGATAGCAAGAGTGTGACGCACCGAACTCGGACTGGGGGCCCTGGGCATCCATCCACTCCTCTTCGAGACGGTATATCCGATCTTCGCTGGACTCGCCCTCCACGCGCTCGGCCTGGCTGATGTACACGGACAGCTGCGGGTAGAAGTAGAGTCGGAGTGCCTGGATCTCCTCTCGACTGAGACGGTCGCGCAGACGGTCAAATCCTCGTCGAGTGGCCGGGTCGTCCTGCTCTTCGGGCTCGCTGTTTGTTGCCGCGGTAGTCATCTGCCAGACACCATAGATATCAAGGCACACAGCTCGTTAGTGCGTTTGTGTCGCGTCTAATACCTAGCAGCGGCTGTACAGACTGCAGTTGAACGCACCTGGTTGACCACGGCTTTGGGAGGTGCCGTGCTGATGGCGCAGTGGATAAAGTCCTCTGATTTCACCTTGCAGCTCTCCAGCGTGGCCTTGTCGTCCGAGAGCATCTTGCCCTGGTGGATCAGCCGCAGAAACTTGCCTTCTGCGCTCGCCAGCTTCTTCACCGCCTCCTTCAACTCGCCCACCGTGGCCGAAGCCGCGATTTCCACACGCAGCGGCTTCTCGCTCAGCGTCTTGACCTTCAGTACGATCCGGTCGCTCGGCGCGTCCTCATGGATCGTAATGCCCACCTTTTCCTCTGCTAGCTACAGGTTGACACCGCACAATCCCAGCCCATGTCCAGTTAGTTCCAACCGAGTCAAAACTCGCCCGATCGCCGGTCGCCCGTGCGAGTGCGCGCTTCTGGGCCGGGAAAGCAGCGTGCACAACTTTTGTTTGAGCCGGCGAGAGCGCGAGGGTGGTGCGTACCAGGGGCTTCTCCTCCGTGGCGCTGTCCGGCTCCATCATTGTAGCTGCGTGTGCGCGTGGCGGGGCCTGCGCGCCGGCCGATCCGTGCCGCTTGCTGGGCGCTCTGCTTGCTGCTCCGCCTTCGCCGCGGCTTCTTTCTCTATCGAGCGCGGCGGAGCAGGCGGCCAAATTAGGGTCGGGCGCGTCTACGTGACGCCGTGGAGAGCGCATAAACCTGGGATAGAGCATAGGCGTGCGAAGTGCAGCTCGAGCGTGCGCGGTTGCCTCCTCCAACTGCGTTGTCACATCAACCTCTGGAAACGCATGTGTCGGCGGGCCGGCTGGACGGGACGTCCGCCCTGCAGGTTGCTGGGCAACTCCGGCCTTGCAGCGAGGGTAGGGCAACAGAAGCCAGTTGGATCTGTCGTGTGGGATTGGCGCAAAAGAGGAGCGAATATGACACTTTCAGCCAATCCGGACGGGCGACCCGTGGTTTCAAAACGCTCTTGGAGCTCTTGGCTGCACTTTGAGGTGGTCAAAGCAGCAGGCGGCCGGCGCAATTGGCAGGAAGGGAGGGCATGCCGAGCTCCGAGGCCGAAGCGCCCGCCAGCGCCGTGCAGGTGGCGGTGCGCGTGCGACCACTAAGTGGGAAGGAGACTTCGCAAGCCTGTGACGCGTGTGTGCGCGTGGAGGCGCAGAGCGTGCTGCTGGCCGAGAAGCAGTTCGCCTTCGACGCCGCCTTCCCGCCGGAGACGCCGCAGGTACGTGCAGCAGTCACTTGGAGACCGGAACGCTTGCTGCAATCATTTTTTTTTCGGTGGATGCACGCGATTGGGTGGTGTATATGGGATATTGCTCATGCTTGTGTGCGGTTCGGATGGCTGGTGGGGGTGCAGGAGCGTGTGTATGACGAACTGGTGGCGCCTCTGGTTGACCAGTTCTTCGATGGCTACAACGCCACAGTGTTCGCTTACGGCCAGACCGGCTCCGGCAAAACGTAAGTATGCTGCAGTTTGGCTTGGCTTGATCTGGTGATTGGAAGCGGGTGAGTGCTGTTGGATGGCGGATTGCTTATGGTGCTATCTGCTCCTGTTATCGACCTGCGTCGTGCCAGTTACACTATGGGCAAGGAGTTTCAAGGACGTGCGGAGGAGGCCGAACGCGGCATCATCCCTCGCGTAATGGCCGAGGTGCGTGAATAAGATGATCTGGTTGCTTCACAAAAGAGCAGTTATATCGCGGGCAACTCGCTGATCTCGGTCGGGTTTTCAGGTTTTTCGGCGGATCGAAGCCACTTGCAAGGAGAAGAAGTTCGAGACCAACGTGTCTTACTTGGAGGTAAGTCCTTTTTCAGTTTAGCACGATATGATTGTGCGTAGACTTGCCAATTGGTGCTCACGCTTGTTTCGATGTGCGACCATCGGTGTGGTTAGATCTTGAACGAGGATATCCATGATCTCTTGGCTGGCGCTACGTCCAATAGCGCTCCAACTCCAGCGCCGTCGAGTCTCTCGGTGCGCGGAGATGACGAACGCGGCATCACTGTTGCCGGACTCAGCGAGCACAGTGTCGGATCTGTGGATGAAGTGGGCCAACTGCTTCGTTCAGGAGCGCAGTGTCGTGCCACTGCGGCCACCAACATGAACGTGCAGTCCAGTCGATCGCATGCCATCTGCACACTCACTATGCAACAGCAGTACCGGACTGACGATACAGAGAGCAGCGTCATGGAGACACGGATCTCCAAGTTCCATCTCGTGGACCTGGCTGGCTCGGAGCGTGTGAGCCGCACAAACGCCCAGGGCGAGCGCTTCAAGGAAGGCATTAACATCAACCGCGGACTTCTCGCGTTGGGCAACGTCATTAACGCGCTCTGCGATCGTAGTCGCAGCGGCTCGTCCACGATGCACATTCCGTACCGCGACTCGAAGCTCACGCGTCTGCTCCAAGACAGTCTGGGCGGCAACAGCAAGACGCTCATGATTGCATGCATCAGTCCCGCAGATATGAACTACGAGGAGACGGCAAATACACTGCGATACGCGTCTCGAGCGCGGAGCATCGAGAACAAGGCGGTGGTCAACAAAGAGGTCAGTGCCGAGAGCGAGGTGGCTCGGCTGAAGCAGCAGTTGGAGATCCTCCAGCTCCAGCTTTTGCAGCAGTCCGGAAGCAGTGTTAGAATATTCAGTGCTGCCAGTCCGCTACTGGAGGAAGGAGGAGGAGTTTTAGAGACTAGAAACCTCACTCAGGAAAACCAGAGGCTGCGGGATGAGCTGCACGTGGCTCTGCAAGCAAGAGACAAGTGGAAGAAAGTTGCCGACCAGATTGAAGCCAAGGCCCAAGACACCTCCGTCAGCAATGCAACTGGAATCACCACTTTGCCGAGCACGAGTGCGTGTCTGGCAAAGGATGCTCTACAAAACGCGCTGGCGGCGAAGCAAACGATTGGAGGTACTGTACCTCAGACAGCAAAAGGTGCCGTGTTGCACGGCTCGGGAACGGGTGAACACAAGACCAAGACACAGCAGCCATCACGGCAAGAGCAGCTCAGGAAGTTCCAGATGCAGAAGTTGGCGGCATTAAACGAAAAGCAGAGCAGTGGTCCGAAGCGAAAGGTGGACGATACTGCTTCGGCTACCAAACGGCGGCGAACCCTGCAGCAGCAGTCAGGAGGTGGGCCAGGTCTGCGAAAACCGGCAGGAGATGGAAAGAGAAGCTCTCACGTCTCCTCTGCCAGTGACCCGCGTCAAAGCGGCGTCACTATTACTGCTATCTCGCAGACACTGGAAGAGATCAAGCTACTATTGAAACAGACATTCGACGCTCATGAGACGATATGCGGGGCCAAGAATGCCATCCGACTGGAACTAGAGGAGCGGAAGCGTCTGGCGCAGGAGGTTTCGCGAGTGGAGAAAGCTCAGTCCCCGGCTGACAGCCAGAAGCTTACCAAGCTAAGGAGTGAGCTCAAGGTCAAGAGCGGTCACATCCGTTTGCTGCAGCAGAAATTGGCGAGCGTGGAGCGGAACAACTTGCTACCATCAGGATTGTTCCCGACCAAGGCGTCTCTATGCCACCAGGTGATCCGCCTCCTGCTTGAGACGTCAATGGAAAGCAAGGAGGAGTGCTCTGTGCTCTCGGCTTCTAACGCTGGCCAGGCGGCAGCAGAGCAAGCAATGGCGGCGGAACTGAGCGTACACAAGAAAACCATCCAAGCGTTGACATCAGAGTTGGATGCAGCCAAGACGGAACTGCGGGTGCTGCGCAAGCAGCTGACCGCAATGCCGCTCAAGAAAGCGCCCAAGAAGCGAAAGCCACGCCAGTCCTACGAGCCGATGGATGTCATCTTCAGTAGCAGCGAAGAGGAGGATGACAGCGAGGCAGATTCAGACTACGTCGAAGACGAACGTCCCCGGAAAGTGAATAGTGGTAGACGGAGAAAGGGGGCA
The DNA here is from genome assembly GCA_023338225.1 of Halophytophthora batemanensis. NCBI lineage: Eukaryota > Oomycota > Peronosporomycetes > Peronosporales > Peronosporaceae > Halophytophthora > Halophytophthora batemanensis. The sequence goes on from JAADYK010000002.1 coordinate 91,386, forward strand.
AGAACGTCCGCGTCCAAGCTGCCAGGAACAGCTCCGGGCAGTGGAGGAGATGTCATGGACGAAATCGACGAATTGCTGGATGCGAGCGGGGGCAGCGCGTGCTGCGCGTGCCACGGCAAGTGTGCGACGAAGGCGTGTGCATGCAAGGCCCAGAAGCGTTCATGCGGTGCCGACTGCTCGTGCAAACCCGACAAATGTCTGAACTCCGAGGAAGGTCATCACTCCGTGCGCAACGGCGATGCATCAGTTGCAGCACCCACTCGTGGATTGGTGAACCTAGCCGACGTCTGTAAGCCCAGCGACAGATTTTCTGAGGTGTCCGGAGTGTCTGCGTCTGAACCGCCTGTTATGAATCAATCAATTGATCACTAGTTTAGAGAAGTAAAAGGTGAGCGAGCATCCAGTCGGCCAGGAAGTGTGTAAGGAAGGGTGTTGATGCCCACGCCACTACGACGAGTACGGCACGAAGAGAGAGTCGAAATTGCTTGGCTGCTCCATCCATTGTGAACGACAAGTATTTCTGCGGTTCTGGTGCAGCCACTTCACGATTTCAAAGTGGCCATTCTGAGCGGTCTGATCCATCGCGTGCGCTGTGCAACCTTCACTGTGATTGTTGTGCAGATACCGCACGGTATCGAGCTAGCCGGCCTCAGCCGCCGAGTCCATTGTTCCTGTCATGCAACCCTCTGTCCGGGTAGCGTGAAGCCACTGCACCACTTCCAGACGCACTTTACTGGCAGCCCGGTTCACTGTGGAGGTGCTGGGAGCGAGCGGTTACGTAGGCTCGTCACATGCGGCGATGTTGCTCAGTTGCTTCTGGGGCTTTGCGCGTCGTGCTGGCCATCGCATATTCCGAGAGGGTTGGTGACCAAACCATAGTATAAGTCAACGGTACTACGCGGCACGTGCTCGCGGACAATCCCAGAGAAGATGCTTGAGTATCTCCTCCGTGTCTTTGTATGCAACTCCTTCAAGACGAGCCGACCGGTTGGCTGCTACTCATCTACTACCAAATTCTCACGAGATGCCATCACTCTTTTGGCACTCAGCCTCCATTACCCACTCCAGGTTCCTCGTTGCTTGCTTCCGCCTTGCATGGTCGCTATTCAATTCACTCGTAGTTTTGCGAGCTACCACCGACTTGTTCCTGTGCCTCCACACCCAAACAGGTGACAACACCTTCTCGCTCCATCCCCTCGTTCATTTCCCAAGTTCTTCTCTCGATGAGAGATCGAACAGTGTGGTGGGAGCGGTCGGCCCACCAGCGCTCAGGGGAGACATGGATCCCGATTGCGCAAGACCACGAGCGCTCCGCTCGCTCCAGGCGGATCAAGGACAAGTCGTGGCTCCAGTGGCAAGAACACTACACGGTGAAGACATGCTCGTGCTGCGGGAGAACCAACCACAGCTTCACCAGCGATGAGGTCTTCTCATGTTTGGACTGCAGTTTGGCAATCGATGGAGACGTGAACGCCGCGCACAACATCTTCCTGAAGAACGAACACCTGCTCACCCGGTCTTCTGGGACCCGGGTGCCAGGAGATGCCTACTCCACGGTTGTTAGTTGCGCGTGAGCAAGCTCACGCTTTCGTCTCGAGCGCCCTTGTGGAAGCAACGTGTGAACGCTGTGCAGTTGGCACGGGGTTCGTTTCTGTAAATGGCTCGATACCCCTAGCCGTGGCGTTGTCCAGTGCTCTTGCACGCGTAACAACTGCTCCAGCATTTCCACAGCCATAGCTACTTCGCTCGTGTTGGTGTCTGCTGGCATCGGTCAGTTTTCACTTCGAAGTTCCATTCTTTTTGTCCAGTGTGAGACAATGGCATTGTACACGTTCACGTTCGATGCATCCAGGCTCGACAAACCGCCACCGTGCACCTTGCACACACACTGCGATTGGGCCTTTCGAACGCAAGTCTCGACACTGCAGTCCGAGCCTGCAAACTTGCGTTTGAGCCGAGCCAACTTGGGGCCGAGTTTCTTCATGAAATGGGCAAACGGTGCACACTTGCCGAAGTGTTTCTCGGTGAAATCTGCGCGATCCATGCGATCTACTCCACCCCCACAGACAAAGCATTTTAAGCGTCGGCAACGCTGCGGCACCTTCTTAGTCGTCAACTAGGGCCATCCCGGCGAGGCCGATTGCCCGATCGGGCGAGCGTTGTCTAAGCACGGCAGGATCGCGGTTGCTGTGCGCTCCGCGATCAATCGTCGCTCTCCCCCTCCCAGTTTGATTGAACTCCACCTCAAAGTCCCGGTCACGCAGCACGTTTCCAATGTGCTTGCCCATTTCGATGAGCATCATGCCGGGCAACACGAAGACAAGCGTGATGTCCTGAGCCTTCGCCTCCGCCACTTTCTACTCGTCGCGCGTAGAGTTGAAGCGCCTCTCGAGAAGCATAACCAGCAGAAACGCCATCACGGCCTCGCCATCCGAGCAGGACCTCCGGCAAACCTTGCACAGGCTGGTATCAGTCGCAACAGCCCCTATCTCGCCGGCGAAGTGGTGCCCTAGCGGGCTCAAGAAATGATCTTGTCCGTGCTGGTCAAGCGGTACTTTGATACCTCAAGGTTCTTCCGGAATGTATCGAGACGATCGCCTGATGAAAGCGATGGCGCTGCCCCCCAACTCGGATACAACCAATGAAAGCACAAAAAACACCCAAATATCGAAGTCTTTGCGCTTCCATTGGTTGTATCCGAGTGAATTCTCACCAATCACAGTGCGACGGATGGTCGCTTTCGAAAGCTTTCGAAAGCTTTCGATGTAGCTGAGGCTGTACGAAGACGCCACCTGCCCGAGAAGCATGAGCGCCGCCGCACAGCAGCCTAGCGCGGCGTACGGGCCGCCCTCTGCCTCCGGAGGGGGCAGTGCGCCTTCCCCTGCTCCAACTACGTCTGTGCATGTGCAGCCCACGCTCAAAGGTGCGTAGGAAATGCTAGCACGAGGCGAAGTACCGTTGGTTCTCTCAAGTTGCTCATCTCACTGTGCTTTTGCCTGCGGATGCCCAGTGATGCGGCTGTACAAGCCCAAGCTGTACACGCAGTCTGTCACTGCGGGGTCACTCCTGCCGACGACGCTGACTGAGCACACGGCGCTGCAGCACGAGTTCGCGCTGTCCAGCATGCTTATTCTGCCCGACAGCTTTGGGTACGACCACCTCTCTTCTTTGTTCTTCCTCGCCCGCTTCCTCCCACACAGCTTACTTTGGACTGCACGATCTCCATTCCTGTCATTGCTAACGCTGTTGTTTGCTCTCTCTCTATATGTGTTCGTGCGTGCGTAGCGAGATCTTCCTGGGCAACACATTCAGCAGCTACATCAGTGTGATTAACCCGTACTCTTGTGAACTGCGCGACGTGGGGCTCACAGCCAACATTCAGTGCGCCAACGACCGCGTGGAGCTGCGAGACAACCGCTACGCACGCACAGGCAAGCTACCGCCGTCCAACCCAGCGCCAGTGCTAGCCGCCGGCTCCAGTCTGGACATGGTGGTGGACTACCCGCTCAACCAGGTTGGCAACCACGTTCTGCGCGTGGGAGTGAGCTACAAAGATCCCATCTCAGGCGAGAACAAGTCGCTGCGCAAGTTCTATCGCTTTGGGGTGCAGAATCCGCTCGTCTTGTCATTCAAGCAGAGTCCCGCGAGCCGCACGGATGGCCAGGTGTTCGTGGAGGCGCAGATCCGCAACGCCTCCAAGCTGCCGCTCTTCATAGACAGCATCAAGTTCCTGCCGCTTCTGCCTTTCACGGCTCAAGAAGTGGGGGTGGAGGCTACTGACGCTGCCAACGTGGAGGAACAGGAACCTTCACTTCAAAAGCTGCTAGCTGCCGGTGCACCGCAGTCACTGGTAAACCCACAGGAAGAGCTGCAGCGCGTTTTCCGCGTCTGCTACGACCCCGAAGCCGATGTCACGACGCTCTCCACACAGGGCTCTGCAAATCTTGGGCGTCTTCACGTGGGTTGGAAGACGTCGACGGGCGAGGCCGGCTCTGTGCAGAGTCAACCGGTGGTGCGTAAGAGTGCGAGCCCTACTGCTGGTGGCGAGGTTCTAGTGACGCTCAAGCAGATTCCTGAAGCTGTGGCGGTGGGTCAGCCGTTCGTGGCGGCCGTGCGCGTGGCCAACAACTCATCACGTAGTCTGGCGCTCCAGCTCCAGTTCCGCAAAGAGCTCATGCGTGGTATTCTCTGTTCCTCCACGTCACACCTGGTACGTGCATCCTTCATTGACTTCGGCCGGACTCTCACTCGATCCTTAGCCCTGTCTTTTCTTCTCTTCGAGGTGCTCGCACACTTGTACAGTTACTGATATCGATGTTGTATGTGTCGCATCGTGTCATATGTGCTTTTAGAACCTAGGCGTGGTAGAAGCCAAGACAGCCACGACCGTATCAGTGGAGTTCCTGCCCGTGGCGGCCGGACTGCAGCCGCTGGGTGGAGCTGTCTGCGTGGACGTGCGCTCGGCACAAGAGTTTGCAGCGCCTGCACCTCTCGCGCACGTGCTTGTGGCCTCATCACTTTCCGCGTGAAGCTTCTGAAGCGAGTGAAGGCAACGAGGTGCGGTGTAAGAGGCGTGTTGCAAGTAGGAGCGTCAGCAACAAGTGTGTGCTTTGTAAATGTTTCTATTGCCACGGTCACACCTCGGTACCACGCTGTATGGTTCCTCTGTAAAGCTGCACACTGACGTTCGGCACTCACATGAGCGAGCACATGCTGGGTCGGTTCCGCTCTGGATAGGATGCTAGGCAAGTGAACTCGACCTCGCCAGCCAGGAATACGTCACCCGGATGGATCTCCGCGGCGTGGTCCTCATCCAGCCGTACGAAGGTGCCCCAGGTGCTGCCCTCATCGTAAAGCCAATAGCGATTGTCGCGGTACTCGATCACGGCGTGGTTGCGCGAGACATAGCGGTCGTTGAGTTCAATGTCGGCGCCAGAGAGCAGTCCACCTACTGATGCCACGTTGCGTACCACGTGGATGTCCCCGCGCTGCGCGCCTGCCAGCACGTAGAGCACCAGTGCATTGGGCAGCTGTGTGTCTCGCTGTGTCTCCATCACGGTGCGCTCCAGCAGGTGTTTGTTGCGCTTCTTCCGTCGCCAACGCCGTCCTGCAGATCCATCGCTGCCGCCGTCAGGCGCATCCAGAGGCCCACGCTCGTCATCAGCAGGGTCTTCTTGCGCATCTGAACTGCGAAGTGCGCTGGTAACACACTGCGAGTGGTGCATACGTCGGGCCACAGAGTTCTTCCGCACTAGAGGCGGCGGTGTGGAGGTTTCAACTGCATGGGTAGACGCGGTACGACGGCTGCCCACACGCTCCAGCTTCGCAGCCGTCCCAGGCGCCGTGTTGAGGTGCTGCAGCACAGGAAGCACGTGTGCAATGTCCAGGAAGTAACACCGCACGTCCGATCGCGCCTCCAGGCGGACCACCGGTTCCCGCGAACTAGTCACAACTTCAGAGACACTGCCACGAGGGAGCACTACAATGGGCTCCTTACCGTCCCACCACTCGTCCTCGTGCTCTTCTGCCATCATGTCCTCTGAACTCCCTTCGCTGGCCTTTTCTGGGGACGAACGCTGGCGTGTGACGTGTACGCGGCCTCGAGTCAGCAACAGCAGTCCTTCCCGGGGATGGAGACCTGCTGCGTCGTCTCCAGGGACAGCTCTTGGGTGGGTGTTATTAGTATCGCTCTCAGAGATGTCACTACTCGCGGCGTGAATGAATATCTTGCCATCGTTCAGGAGCACGTCGCCATGTTGGTATTTCACAGACTTGGCACGCGAGATGAGCGTTCGCATCTCCGCCGTAGGCAGATCACGCAGCCAAGCCACACCCTTCCTCAGCATGCGCAGCAATTGTTTCCGATGTTGCTCCCGACAAAGATAAGCCCGCACCACATCAAGATAGAGCGCCAGGTATCCGCAGACATCCTCGCTCGCTAGCGCCAGTAATTCACACGCTGATGTCGCCCTCGCACTCTCGCCGTACTCGTGACCGCATCCGTTTATCGAGTCTCCGCCAGTAGCAACCCCGAACGGAGTGCTTGCCTCCTGTAGGCTCACTTCACCGAAGCAGCCGCCACAGGACACGTGTTCGAGCACGCAGCGCTGCTCTTCCTGCTCGTCGTTGGGTCCGTTGCCAGTACCGTCTGCTACATCCAAGACTACCTCGCCTCGCAGCACGATGAAGATGAAGCTCGCGGCGTCGCCCTCTTCGTAAATCACATCACCAGCGTCCAGCCGCAGTCGTTGACCGCAACGAGCAAGATTGGCAACTGTCTTGTAGTCGCGCGCAATATGTTGCAACCACGGCATGACACACAAGAACTGCACGTGCTCCTGATCTTCCACGGCCGCGACACTCGCTATATCTGCAGAGGTCGCGACCGCCGCCTGCTTGACGTAAATGACCTCCAGCTCCGTGCCACCGCAGCGGAAAATGCAGCCTTCAGCCAGCAAAAGCGCTTTGCTCGCGTACCGCACAATGTCTTCACTACTGCCATCACCACTGTCGCTGTTGCTGGCTTGTTGATTCGCGACTTCACCATCGGGCTGGGCTACAAGTTCCGATTCTGGTGGGAGCGCGATGGCTGGAACATAAGACGTGACGGCCATGGCAGTCACTGGTGGTGGTCCAGGGTCCTTCCGACCGATGAGGAAGTACGTGCCGGAGTTGATACCAGTAGCTTTGGGTGTGAGCATGCAGGTGCCGCGCTCGAGTTGCACACTGAACTGCTCGACTGCCAGCGTAGCCGTGAATACCTGTGCGTCGCAGTCGCGGCCTTTGCCAAAGACGACGGGCCCACCACTGCTCCCACCCCAGCCGCTGCTACCTGAAGTCGCACCTGTGCCTGTGGCACAGCGCAGACGGAAGCCAACGGGGATGAAGGCATGACGCACACGTGGCTGACGTTTCGATAGCCGCAGTATATCGCAGCGCATGGCCGCCTCCTTGATGTCTGGACGTCGGTCCCAGCCAAAAGCTCGCGATGGGGTGGTCACCAACAACCCGCACGTACCGAAAAGCAGCCAATCGCCTCGAGCCAGTCGCACAGCGCGACGTGAGAGCGTCACGCGGGTCTGTAGCTTCTGGTCACGCTCAAAGGATAAGTCCTGCAACACGAAGGACACTCCGTCGAAGGCGATCCGCGCATGTACCGCGCGCACACTGGCGCTGCCTTCGTGGGCCAAAATGCGGGCATCACAGGCTGTCGAGGAGCCGATCAGGACGGTGTTTTGATCCCGTAGTACCACCTCGCGATAGTCCTGTGGGCTTGGGCAATCGCTACTGCATGGAGGTGAAGAGTTGTCGTGTTGGAAGATAGCGAGACGGACGAGTAGCGCGCGTCGAGATGGCAATTTGTCGAATGGACTGATGGGCTTGGCTATTGCAGCTTCATGGTTCAGTTCGGCGGGTGTGCTGACAACACGAGGCGTGCTGATTTCCTCCTCTTCCGCCATCTCTCCCTCTGTACAATGCAGCAGCTCTTTTACCTCCGGACGCATGTAGCGACTCCCCATGAAGGCAGAACCGTCCGACATGGCCGGTGGCACCCCAACAAATTTCACACGGCGTGGTGGAGCGACTTCCGAATCTGTGGCCAGCGACGAGTAACTCTGCTCTGCTTTGTAGTGCTCGCCGTTGGCTGTGCGAGGACTCACTTCCTCTATATCGGCGGCGATGAGTTTGACCTCCTCAACGCCAGACATTCTCTTGAGCACATGCCGTTTGCTGGAACTGGAGGAACTGAATTCTCGCATCAGCGTGGGCGTACTAGGCTTGCGTTTGACCTGGATATTGTCGACTGTCGACAGAGATTTGCTATTCCTTCGCGCGCCATCACCGTCATCCGGGAGACTGCGGCTTCTGGTAGTGGTTCGCAGCTCCAGTACGCGAATGGAGGTAGTCATTCCGACACGAAAGACGTCTCCAGTTTGTAGACGGAAACCGTCACGCTGCGGATAATGTCTCCGTCTCGTGCTCAAGCACAAAAAGGTACCGGTCGAACTCTGCGCGTCCCGGATGAGATACTCGTCCCCCTGGACAAAGATTTGGGCGTGCATGGAGTCCATAGTTGCGTCACGTGTGGCCACCAGCACGCCTTCCGCTACGTCCCGTCCAATAAAGCCTGCGCCAAGATACCAGGCCTTTTGCGAACGGGAGTTTCCCCCACGTGAACCTGCTATGCGTGGTAGAAGCAGGCATAGTTCCTCCTTGGCTCGCAGTCGGCGCCGTGGTTTAGCCGGCTTGGTAAACGTGAGTGCAGAGGTAGTTGTGTTGTCGCCTGGCGTAGCTGCTGAGGTGGTCGCTGTCGCGACGCCCGGGGTATCTGCAACACGGCGTGAGCTACCGGTGCTGTTCAGTAGCTCACGCGTGGTGCTGCGTGCACTGTTCATAGAGCTTGTGTAGCTGCTGGCCGCGGTTGAAGGCCCTTCGATGCCTTGTGGACTGGAGCGGGGCCGACCAAAGATGAAGGCCCGCAGATCAAACTCAGTGGGGTTATTGAGGAAGATGATGCCTTGGTCAGGGTCATCCAGTGGATCCATCGAGGCGTTAGCCTCTGGGTGCTCGGCAGGTAGCTCGTCGCCCGCGATGGAGCGCAGAGCGACGGGAGCCACCGTTCGCTTCCGGCCCCAGAAGGGCAGACGGAGGCGGCGTGGAGACTTGATACCGGGCATCGCTCGGGAAGAGGTCGTCACCAATGGCCCAGCGCTCAATCCTGCTGTCGTTTCAGGCAAGTCGCGAGCTTCGATATTGTCATTGTTATCATCAACAGAGGTGGAGCTCATCGCCGCTGCAGTGCCAGGAGTTGCTACAAGTCCTGCTGGTGCGGATGAGGTGAGCTGTGGGGCGTCTCGCCTGGCCAGTGCGGTACAGCGGGTGAAGAGGTCTCCTGCGAACGGGTATGGAGACTCACTCTTGAGCCGATTAAAATGCTGCTCAGCGGGGCTGATCTAGGTGCAAAGCTCGGCCGACGGCGGCGAGGCAAACAGGGCCAGAATGTAGAACTCTGAGCGATTCCGGGCTATCAATAGCCTACGACGCACACGTCCAGAGAAGGGTGAACCTACGGCGACGTTGTTGCTCGACTACGAGCCGGAAGAAGCACGCGGAAGGAACGAAAGAGGACGTGATAGTAGGTAAGGCTATTCTACGAGGTTCTGAGCGTTCCAAGATGGCGAGCCAAAGATAGTCCAGACGGGTGACCCACTCGTTCTCCAAACTTTACCCATTGCAACGCAGCAAAAATGGGATCCCCAAGGCTGGCCACCACTGGGAGTTCTGACGAATAGAAGGCTACAATTTGGTCGTGGGCATTGGGTATCTGTGCGTGCTCGTCCTACTGAGGCGTCTACAATCTTGCTGCTCCTGGATACGGTATTGACTGGTCTGGATGCCACGGCTAGAACCATACGATTTATTGTCACCTTGTTTCCGCCGACTGAGCTCGGAAGTTGGGGCTCTGTGCGCTTGGAGATCGCGTCTGGTACCGTGTGCCTTCCATACTGGTTCTTTCGGAGCGATACGACTGAAACTTTCTTGTTGAGCGCACCTTCCCTTCTGACCCCCGAGTTCTGTGTCTCCCGGTTGATTCGGCCGGGTTCGAGTATGTGGTGTTCATCAACAGCCAGCTACGTGAAACTGGGGTTCCACTCCAGGCTGTGGTAGCAAGGAGCAAGAAGGGGCATTGATACTCTCTCCGTGGGCAGGCGAGACCAACAGCACGATATTTGATCATTGAAGGGGCGATCATCAACCGTGCTGCCCACAAAAGTAGACACTTGGCAGCGGATAATGCAGTGCGCCCATCGCTGTGCAGTGATACCTCGACAGTGAGAAAGAGCGGAACTTCCTGCGTTGCAGTGTCAGGGCAAAGCTACCTCGTGCCGATTTTCAATGCTTCAAGGTTCACCCGCGTGCTCTTTTTCTCCTGTCAGCCATCGTCACAAAACTCGGGTTTCGTCTGATGCCTGAAAGCCATCATATGGGCACAAACACTTGATACAGAGTGTGCAGCGCAATCTTCAACACTGTGCATATCACGTATGCGTTGTGGTGGTTAGTTCTTGATGCCACTGCATTTTGAGGCGTGCCGCAGGGAGGAAAGCATCGTCTTGCGAACTCGAGTTTGTCCAGCACTTGGCAATGAGCAACTCCGTCCAGATTCTTGATAGCAACTGAGTAGCGCTCAACTTGGACGCATTTGCCCTTGCTGCGGGAATCGGTTTTGCTTCCATCCTCAGAAAGTTGCCCTGGTCGTCATGGGCCTTAACCTGCTCGGGTTATATCTCGATTTCGGAGATTGACCCATTTGCCAAATGCACGCCGCTGAAAATGGATCATGCTGACCACCATGAGCTGGAGTCTTCACTAAGCAACCTCTCCCACACCGCACTGCACTTCTCTGCTTTCGCCGTGCTGTGACATTACCAATTTGGCTCCTTCGGTTGAGTTCGAACCTTGGTGCTAAAGCCGCACTCTGAATAGTGAGAGCGATTTCGTATCAATGGGACTGAAACGTGTTCGTGGTACCGATCGCTCGTGCACAGCCAACAAGATGCATTCTGCCCAGTTTTGGCTTGCCGTATCCAATTGCAAGTTATTCTCCGTGATACCTGAAAGACCCCATGCAAAAAATATCTTCGATTTGATCCCAACTGACTGCCTCAAGGCTTCCACCCTGATGTAGTAAGCCGTTCAACAGGCCAGAGATTTAGCTATGAGGTGATGACTCTGGGTCGAATCGTGGACAATGCACCGTTGCAGGCAAGTCCATTCGACATCCATTTGCACTCCCCGCGTTTATAAGCACCTGGCAGCTCTTCAAGTCCCCTTAGTCTTGAAATACTACTCCCAATCACTAAGAAGCCAAGTCCTCTCTGAGCACGCCGTCAGTATCCTGCACAGCATGCTCAATAGATTCAACCGACCGCTGGCATCTCGCTAATTTGAGGGCCCTCATACCAGTGTTCGATGTAGGGACTGGGCAGCTTGTAACGATAGGGTGTGCTGCGCTAGGGCTACCTCTTAGTCTGGGGAACATCGACACACTGCAGCATGTTTGATGGCACAGACCCTCCAGTTTTTTGTTCCCTCTTCCGCGTGACGGGGGCAATCACGGCGGTGATAGCACCTTTCTCCGGGCCTGCGTGATCTTCGGCACATTCTGGACCTTCCGGGGTTTCAAAATACCGTTGTGGTAGACGTATAGATGCGTGACGTTCGCCAATTCGCTATGCTTACCATCCTGGCGATCACCCTGGTCATGACAATACTCCTACGGCCCGCCTTGAACCGTGTAGACGGGAGCCGAATGCATGCTTCTCTCAGCTACGAATTCAACTCCCGCTATTGCGATCTGTCCAAGACCGATGCAATGATAAATGAAGTTGTGACGCTCATCCTGCTTCTCGCCAAGGTCGCTTTACGAAAGTGAAATGCACTACAATCATTGCACCGCAAGTTGGTGCTTGAGTCTGTCTTCTACCAATGCGACCACAAGCGGGAGCTTGTGCATTCAGCCCCCACCCCCTCCTCGCGCTATAACCAAAGGTTTTTACGGCACATCGTCAGCCTCTCAAGCGTCGACCGAAGTCACCTTGTAACCCGCATCAGCATCTCGACAGCCAGCGCTTATCCAGCAGGTGAAATGTGCAGCGAGCGTTCACTTCTCGACCACTAAGACATTCGCCCTGTACTTCCTTGAAGTCGTTGGTCCTATACTCTCGTATGAGGCCTCGTCTTTGTGATCAACGCTTTGGATGGACCCACACCCGACCAAAGTAATACCCTCAAATGGCTCGCGCTGTCATCAACGCTTATCTTCGTGGTTCCTTTCATGGCACTGTACCAGCGTAACTTGTTCAAGTCGTCGTGCTTCTGCTTCTGCTCCTCCTACGATTTCGATTTCTACTCTTTTCAGACGACATCAGCGAGCGGCTTTCACGACAGCAACAACAGGAAGATTATTTAGACAAGCGCCGTTCGACTTATGGAAGACGTCAACGCGCTTCTTCCCGACACCACCTCAGCAAGTTTGACTGTAGTCTTCCCTTCAAATATGAGATGCGAGTCGCATATCTGAATTGGCAAGCCAGAAGTTATCAAGTGGCCATGCCATTTCCTTCGAACTCGTGCAGCACTAGTGAGGCAGGAGATCAGGCCCCTGCGAATCTGCATCAGCAACGCCTTAGTTCCGGGAAAGGGACTCCAGCGATGCATGGAAACATGATAGACATCACTTGATGCCCTACACGTTAATTGCAATGCCATCGGTGCGGGTATCCTCCGCCTAGGAAGATGATGGATAGCCACACCCATGCTTTGTGAGCTCCCCTAAAACGTAGTCAGTCGCAGATACCAGTCGCTGAGAATGGGGCCCCGTCAAACAGACGAGGCCACCGCAGCCAAACCGAGCAAGTCGATTTGTTCGACGTTTAGACATTTCACAGGTGGATGGAGCCAATGTACTCGCCATGCGACTTGTCTGAGTGATCATGCTTTGTAGCCATCGCCTCGCACGGTCGATTGTTTCATCGTCTGGTCTGAGTTCGCTGACCGGAGTCCAGCATCTTGTCCTCGCATTTGGCACTCTACCTTTCGCCTTTGTGTGCGCAGCATGGGTCAGCAAACCAATCATGCTGCTAATTTGTGTCTGCATGGCACGCTGGGCTTGGTTTCGCCTCTTTCTAGTCGAGTACACTGTCTTTCTAACCACGACAGGCCCCATTCAAAGTTGCGCAGTTTAGCATGATATACAAATCGGCACTTGTGGCAGCTACTTTGCCGCCAGCAAGTCGGGCAAGTGATTTTTGTTGCATTGAGTTGTCCTGCAGCACTGTATTGCAGATTTGTTAGGTGCCAGTCCTCGAGTCAAAATAGCGCACTCCGATCCAAACATAGAGGCTCATAGGGCCACTCCGTTCATTGCCCAACCTGCACACATCGGATGGCGCTGGGACGCTAGGTACTAGCGACCAAGTCCTGAGCGCCTGCCAACCCTCACGGCACAGCAAACTGCCCCTCATGACAACCTCTGAGCACAATGCCGCCAACCATGCGCCGGTATACGTGCTCGTTCCCTCTACGCCGCTGCCAGTACTTGATCTTTCCAGGACTCTACGCGGACAAGTGATGTCCGAGCGCGCCGTGGGGAGCTTGCACAACTTCCTCAAGAGGTTCAACCGGCCACTTTACTTTGGCTATGCGACCGCGTTGACCTTGGGCGCCTTCGTACCAATTCTGGATGCCATGGTTGGACAGTACATCTCGGTGGCGTGCTGTACGCTGGCGCTACCGCTCGGTCTGGGGAGCTTGGGTGCACTGCGATATGATGTCGTTCGCTTGATGATCCGGACTTTTGACTTTTGGTTCTTCTTCAGTGTGTCAACGTCAACTAGCATCCTGCTTTCGCTGCTCTTGAACATCGACCTGCGCGTTTTTGGACTGGTGCTTCAGTGGATTGGGTTTCAGAACATCATCCTGATTGACGCGCAAGTGCGTGGCATTCGCCAGCTCACCAAGCTCACCCTCTTTGGGATCATTCCCGTCGCGATTATGCTTGTTTGGGCTGCACTCGATCGCGTGGACGGCACCAACAACTTTTCGCTCCTCAGCTATAAAACCCAACACTACCAATACGATCTTATGAGCATTGATGTGATCGTCAATGGACTGATGACGCTCATCCTACTCCTCGCGAAGATCGGCCACCGGAAACGTAAAATTCTCAAGTCGCGCGCAGGGAGTACGATCCTTGAGTGCACCATCTATCGATGCAGTCTGGAATTGAAGTTGGTGGAGCCCAATTCTCCCGTGCTCGAAGCTTCTCGAGAGAATACTGGAGCACGGGAACTCAAGACACGCAAAGCTCTAACCACGCGATCAGTGACAGGGCTGAACCAACCGGAGCTAATCCAGCACATGCGGTTTGTGAAAACCCGGCAAGTTTTTGATTCGCGACGCGTTATCTTCACCACCAAGTCCACAACCAAAGCTCATTTCCGGTCATGGGAATTAATCCTGGTATACGCAGTGGGGGCCGTCGGCCTCGTATTGTCTTTTCCGGCAGCAATCTTCTACGAGTCACAGCACCTGACCTTGGTGTTTGCCGAGAGGCAACTCCTTTTCTCATGGATTGCACTGCTATCGACACTCGTGTTCGCAACGCCGTTCATAGCACTGTACCAGCGAGATCTACTGAAGTTGCTCTGCTTTTCTTTCGACTTCGCTTTCTACTCCTTCCAGACAACATCAGCCAGTATCTGCCTTTGTGCAATGTCCCAGTGGCAACCTTCACGCGGCATCATGCTTATCTCGCAAACGATTTGGATCCACTGGGTGTTCACTATCGACGCGCTGACACCGGCCATGAGAGCCAAGTTGCGGTTCCACCCACGCTACGCCGCCCCCATCATCATGCTGTTCCTTTTCGGACACTTGGCGGTAATTATCACTATCTTCTTTGTCAACACCATGACATTACGTGACGTCTTCGTATGGGAAGGCACTGTCTGGGATCGTTATATCAAAGTGAGTGTGATGCCGTTTTATTTCAGCCGCGTTGTGACACTTCTACCGTGGTGTTCGCGCTTGACATGGCGACTTTGGAAAACCTTGACTGTGGGGGTGACCATCCTCCGCGGCACGGTCGCCTATGACAACTGCTTTGCGGCCAAAGCGCAGAAGCGTTCGCGACGACTGAGCACCATGTCCATGATGGTGAAGAGGTCGACGAAAGTCCTTCGTCAAGCTCGGGTGCACGTAACACCTCACATACGTAAGAACCATGCTGGGCCAGTTCTCCCTGTTGGGGTCCAATGGCCTGGCAACTTGAGCATTGTCACGGTGACCAACCAAGGGAAGCCGTGACACATCAATATCACTCCATTCCAACACACACTTAGCGTTGCGTCCGCTGCCGTTTGATACTCCGAGTCTCCCATTCCTTCCACTCGTGTGCGGAGCCTCCTAGTTCGTCATCCAACTGCTTTCGAACCCGGAAGGCGCGTTTGGATTCGTCGATCACGATCTCATTGGAGCGTGCACGCCGTTTGGCTGCTTCAGCGTGCAAACTCTGGTATATCTCGCGCGGCACTGGTGTCTTGGAGTGACGCCACATAGTGATAAGCTCCGGGAAAAGAGAGCAGCTCTCCTGGTTGATCAGCGCCAGGACCAGACCGCTGCCTCCATTGCCTCGACCCGTACGGCCAATGAGGTGTATGTAGTCGGCAGTCTTCTTGGGGAAGTCAAACACCACCACGTTCTCAACATGGAGTAAGTCCATGCCGCGACTGAGCACGTTTGTCGATACGAGCACTGGCGTCTCTAGGGTCACAAACGACTCCATCACTGCCAGCCTCTCTTCTTGCCTTTTATCAGCGTGGATCGCAGCTGCTGGGATCCCGCAGTACTTTGCAATCGCTTCCGCCAGCATTGTTGCGCCAATTTTCGAGTCTACAAAGACAAGCTATGCAGCACGCAGCACGCAGCACGCAGCAGCAGAAGAAAACGGCGTCGTTGTCAGGGCGCCAGGTACACACCCGCACAAAAGCTCACTCAAACCAACAGTTGAATTACTCCACGTACCGTCGATTCCTCGTGTTTCCCCTCCAGGAAGGCGAAGAGTGACTTCTTCTTCGCCTTATCGTCTGCCCACTGAACGGTCTGCTTGATGGCCGGATTGAGAGAGAAGGTGCTGTCACTCTTGCTAGAGACTTGACCATTTGCATCACTAACTGCAATGAGAACAAATGGTGATGTCTTCTCGTCGGGTGCTTTGAGTGTTTGCTCGACCAGTGCCTCAACTTCTTCCGAGACGGTGGCGCTGAAGAAGAGCATTTGCACTCCACTAGGACCGCGTAGTGATGTCAGCAGGGATACAATTTGCGTTATCTGCGGACGGAAGCCGATGCTCAGCAGGATGTCGACTTCGTCGATGACGCACGTGCGAACTGAGCACAGTATCGAATCACCACCCGCGTAGCTCGTGAAAATGTCCAGGAAACGCCCGGGAGTGGCGACGATGAGTTGGACGCCGCACTGAAGCCGATAGCGCTGCGTTGGGACTGGAAAACCTCCAACCAGCAGCGCCGTTTTCATGTCGGGGATGCCGTGCATCAGCGCCTTCGCCACGGCTTCGATTTGGATAGCCAGCTCTCGAATCGGGGCCAGTACAAGCACAATCGTTGGTTCCAGCTCACTGCTCGCTGCTTCTTCACGCCCTTTGCGAGCCCGGATGATCTGGGTCAGGGCTGGGATGAGATAGGCGGCGGTCTTTCCCGTCCCGGTCGGAGCGCTAGCCAGCACCTGAAGCAAATGCCAGTACACCACACGCAAGCCCGCCACGAGAACAAACCAGTCAGCCAATTCCGAAGTAGGCTGTAGCACTATGCGTGCAGCAACGCGCCCATAAGCATACGTTGTCCCCGCGTAGTATACACGGAATTGCCTGCATCTGGATGGGCGTCGGGCGGTCGAACTTGTTGGCGCGCATGTTCGCAACCAACTCTGCCGGTAATTCGCTATCGCCGTGCTCGAAATCCACAAGTGGGGCTGGCCACCCACGCTTCATTTCCGTCGCGGAGGAAGCGGGACACTCCGTCGTGGCTCCTCCACGTCCAATTGAGATGCCCAGTCGTCTACGAAGAGCTTCGTCCGCTCTCGCAGCTGCCGCCATCGCCGTCGAGTCCGCAGGTGGCTGCTGCTGCGTCGCCGTGGCCGATCGCTTTTGCAGATGGCGCCGCGCTAGACATACATCCCTACACTGCATGCTGCACACGTCCTCGTCCGTGGCGTCGCACACATATTCGCCGTAGCGCGCGCAGATCTGGCAGACCAGAGAGCGCGTTCCGCGGAGGAAGCCACGCGGTCAGTTTGGCGCGGGGGTGGGGTGGAGGCCACACACGCGAGTGGGTACGTACCACGCATACAGGCTCGCCCTCCTGCGGCAGTCGCTGGTTCACGCAGCGCGCCACCACGGGCGCGACGTCGTCTTCGCTGTCGCCGCCCGCCATTGTCGCGTCGAGCCATGAAGTGGATGGCTTCACGCCAGCAAGTCCATGTGCCAGAACCTGGCAGACTTGATCGTCAGCCTTCGAAAGGCCATGCCTGCTCTGCTCAAGTTCCACTCATCAGATTCGCTCCCAACGCTCCCCAAGATGCCGATGCTCGCAGGAAGGCGCGGGCTTCTCTCGGCGAGCGCTGCGCTGCTGCTGTCAGTGGTGCTCCCGCTTCATGCTGCGCTTGGAGCCATGATCAGTGCAGAGAAGCGCCTGAACGCGGCGGCGTCGACTCGTCGCCAGGTGCTGCACTTCTCGGACGTGCATCTCAACATCTCGGAATCGTTTCTGGAGGAAGACTCGGCGCAGATCCCGATCCGATACTACGCTGACGCGCCCGTGGCGCTCCTGGAGTCCGCACTCACATACGCCAAGAAGTATGTATTGGCCGAGCCGGATTTGTTCTTGTATACGGGTGACCACGCAGCACACGGACAGTTCTCGGACGAGTACATCGCTCGCGCCGTGGAGACCAACGTGCACGCCATGGAGAACTTCTACCCGCCGTCTCGGGGCGACACCAAGAGGCTGGAGGCTACTGCCATCATTGGCAACGCTGACGGGAGTACGTATACTGATCGAGAGCCTGGGCGGCGTAGAGTGAGGGAGCACTGACCTGTTACTGCTGACTAACGGATATCGTTCGTCACTTCGGCAGACCCGGACTACCACATGGAGGTGACGGACCCCGAGAAGGAGACGAACCCTTCTATTGAACTCATTTCGAAGGTCTGGGAGGACTCGCTGTCTGCTAGCAACGTAGGCTTGCTCAATCGCCGCGGGTACCTCCGCTTCTCACTGGACGACAAGTTGGACCTGCTCACACTCAACACCGTGCCGTACTCGGTACGTTTGCTACTCTCATGCATGACCAACCGACAATCGGGAGCTGACCTGGTGCTTCGAATGCTGCTGTCGGTCTTGCTCTTGGTGGTATTGTGTACAGCCCAGCCATGTGCCAGATACGTCGGGGCACCCGGACCCGTTCGGGCAGTTCGCGTGGCTGGATGCGGCACTCGCAGATCTCCAAAGCGCCGGCAAGTTCGCGTACATTGCTGGCCACATCGCCCCCATCGTGGACTCATACGGTGGCAACCCGCAGTGGCACCCAACGTACATTCGTGCATACAAGAAAGTGGTGGGCAAGTACGCGGACGTGATCAAAGCGCAGTTCTTCGGGCACGTGCACAGTATCGAGTTCCGCGTGCCCGTGGCGTCGCTGGACAGTGATGAGAGCGGGGACTTTCAGCTGCTTCCCATGTTCGTGACAGGCTCCATCTCACCGCTCTTTGGCAACAACCCGTCCTTCACAGTCTGGGACTTTGATCCGAAGACATACGAGGTGCTGGACTTTGCCATCTACGGCACCAACATCTCCGAAAGCGACCCGCAGCTGGACTGGCAGCTGCTCTTCCAGGCCAGTGAGGCCTATGGCCTCGCCTCTCTGTCGCTCGATGAACTCTCGAGCTTCGTCCGCCGCGCGGGACAGAACACGAGTCTACTGGAGGAATACTACTGGAACATGAAGGCGCAGTCGCACAATGGTCGACCGTGCAGCGATGCGCTGTGCCACGCCAAGACGCTCTGCACACTCAAGTGGTGGACCACTAAGGGCGAGTTCCAAGCTTGCGTAGACACCGTCCACATGGTCACTGAAGAGCTCGCGCACGACGACAGCCAGGCCGGAGTGGCGTCCACACACGCGGTGGCAACCGCCCCGCAGCTCGGAATGGACTCGTCGGACGTGTACAAGACCATTGCCACCACGCTTTTGTCCACGAGCGGGGCACTGGCATGTGCTTTTGCTATTGTCCAGGCTCTCAAGCGTGGTGGCGTCCTCCAGACTCCTGCCGAGCGCGCTGCTCAGTATGAGAACGTCTTCCCCATGCTGTAAAGCGTACCACCTCCGCACAGCTGTGATCCTGGTAGATAGCACTGTAAAGCCGAGCCTCTGCCCGCTCACACAGCTAACCACTTCAAAGTATCAACAAGAGAAAGAGTGGTAAGTAAGAGTCACCTGAGAGAGAGAGAGAGAGTTCATGACGTTACTAGGCTCATTCCATCAGTGTTGGGGTGTGCTCGAGTGTTGGCTCGCCTCCAGGTACTACTCCCTGACTAGCTGATCACATGAGCTTGAGGTGGCCCGTGACTTCGTTAATAGCCTCCAGCGGTGCCGGACCGATGCTCAGCACCGTCTTGCTATCCGGCGCGATTTGCGTGCGACCAGCGTCCACCACCACGTAGTGGACGAGGCCAAGCTGGGCCGCCTTGTCCGCAAGGGCCAGCATCGCTTCCTCCGAGTCCACCTTGAGACAGACCTTGGCCTGGCCCAGCACTTCCCAGGCGCGCACAGCGTCGGGCGTGCGCTTGATCGCACGCTTGTACGCGCCCAGCGTCGCGTGGCAGCACTGCGCCGCGATCTTGCCTGCAAGCGGGGACAATCCACGTCCGGTCATGTAACACCAGCAGTTAGTGCCCGAATTCGACTACACAGGCAATTCACACACCAGTCGAAAGAGCGTCAGACAGCTGCAGACACGCGGCACATACCTTTGCCCATCTTGAGGTCTGTCCGCACGCACATAACCATCTTGTGTGGTCGCCACTCTTGCGAGTCCACACCCTCCCAATCCTCCGACGACTCGGAGGACGACCTGGACGACGCCGAGCGCCCCGAGAGCGGCTCTGCGGACGTTGACTCCGCGCTGCCGCTGGAAGTCTCGTCCTTGAGCGAGGCAGGCTCGCACGCCAGGTAGTTGGAGATGGCGTAGTGCGTGGCGACGCCCAGCAGGAACGCCACCGAGCACTTCCAGGCCACGTCCTCCATTGCTCGCTTCGTTTCTTCTGCTTCTGTGACGGGAACGACTGCTGCCAACGCGCGAATATAGGCGAATCGTCGTCCTTGTTCGAATATGTTACCTTGTTGATTGGCTGAAATCGCGCTCAGCATTGAATTGACCCACCACCTTCGTGCAACATGCTTCGGCGGTTCTTCCTAATCGAAGTGGCTACATGTTCCCTTGACTAGGACCAACTGCCTCCGCCTCCATCAGCTAGAGCTAGACGGCGCCTGCCTCGAGCAGCACCACACACTCGGCGTACTCCTCCGGTGTGGTGAACCACGCGAGCGTGCATAGCCACTCGGCCTGGCATTCGGCGTCCAGACACGACTTCTTCATGAAGGTCGGAGACTGCGCCTTGGCATTGTGCGAGTACTGCTCCACGAGCTGCTTGTCCTGCACAGCACGCTCAATGAAGCCGTTCATCTCGGACGTGGACAGCGAGCTCACGCCGTAAGCCTCGCTGGCCGAGAAGAGCGGGTGCCAGTCCAGCTCCTGACTGCTGCTGGAGATGTTGGTGCCGTAGACCGTGAAGTCGAGAAGATCGTACGTCTCCGGGTCGAAGTCCCAGATCGTAAAGGCCGGGTTGTTGTTGTAGATGGGCGAGATAGCGGCGCACATGAAGAGCGGGACGAGCGCAGCGCCAGTGGCCTTCTCTTGAGCCTGCTGTTCCTCCATCAGCGGCACGCGGACCTCCACGCTGTGCACGTGGCCGAAGAGCTGCGCCTTGATCACGTCCGTGTATTGACTCACGATCTGTTTGTACGTCGTGATGTACGTGGCGTTCCACATGGGCGAGCCACTGTATGAGTCGACGATGGGCGGGATGTGGCCGGTGATGTAGGCGAACTTGCCCTCCTGCTGCAGCTCCAACAGCGTGCTGTTGAGCCACGCGAACTGCTCGAACGGGTCAGGAAGTTCCGACGTATCGGGTAGATGGCTAGGCTATTCGTAGCAACAGCAGCAGCAGCAACGTCGTTAGTGAAGGTCAAAGTCGAAGCTATCATTGCCCCGATATCCTGTGGCAAATAGGGAGGCTTGCCGACGTACCGAGTACGGCAGCGTGTTGAGCGTGAGCACGGCGAGGTTTTCGTCCAGAGTGTATGACAGGTAGCCGTAGTGGTTAAACGCGTCCAGGTTTGACTTGGTCATTGTGTCCTTCCACGCCTCGGAGATCAGCGCGATGGACGGGTTCACTTCCGTCTTCGGGTCCGTCACGTTCATACTGTAGTTAGGAGTCGAGTCGCCGTTCCCCATGATAGCAGTCACATCCAGCGCCGTGTGGTTCTCCTTCGAGTAGTACTTCGCCATGGTCTCCACATTGGTCTCCACCGCCTCGACTAGGTACGCATCCGTGATGTTTGTGCCGTGCACCGCGTGGTCTCCCGTGTAGAGGAAGAAGTCTGGATCGGGCAGCACCTGCTTGGCGTATTCGAGCGCCGACGTCAGGAGCGTGAGCGGCGCGTCGTCTCCGTACTGGAAGAGGATGCTAGCGTAGTCGCTGGCGTTGAGCGACTCGGAGATGTTGAGGTGCACGTCTGAGAAGTGCATGATGTGCTTGACACCGCTGTCAGTCTCCGCATTGTCGACTAGCGCCCGTAGAGAGAGTGCGGAGGCACTGTCGCCACCAGCAAGCGCAAGCGTCGCCACCAGCGCTGTCGCCATTCGGATTCGGTACCCCAGAGCCCCAAGCATCGCTATTCTCGAGCTGCAGAGGTTGCTTCTCGCGCGGGAAGTTTGGAACTGAGGACGTCTGGATGGCAGACCAGCTACCCGAATCTCCGCTCATCAGATCACTGGGAGCTGCCATCAATTCGGCTGCGCTACGTTCCAGGGATAGTGCAACGGCTCCGCAGCGTCACTCGCATATCTGCAGTCTGCGTGAATGCTTCGGATCGTTCGTTTCATCGAGGCGCCGCCAGTCAGTCCAATCCAAGTCCGCATGTCGGAAAGCCGTTAGAACCGGGGAAGAGATTCCTACGATTGGTTTCACGCATCTTCAGGAAAGGAGGCACAGCCAGAAAACGGACGCGGCGTGGCAGTTCGGGCTTCTCCTTCTCCTGCTGCTGGCTGCTTGGCAACGTGCATGGGATCGGGAGCTGCAGCACCGCGGGTTGGCTCCACTGGGTTGAGTCTGCCGCCTCTCGCGTCCTCGCATGTCGCCCGCGACTGCGAAAAGCAGCAGCACTTCCTCTGAGCGCTGCACGAGTGGCAGCAACGTTCCTAACACGCCGCGCCATTCCCACGCTGTCCCTGTCATTTGAGCTGTAGGGGGCCGGGAGCTGTTGCCGTCCAAATTGGGCCGATCTGTGGCCGTGGGCGAGGGTGTGGGATCTAGATTCTCGCGCTGGATGCGATTGAATTCATCAGACAGAGATGCAATGCGGTGTGCTGCACGTTGACAACTTGAAGGTGCAGGCGAATCACCGATCAGTCGGTCCCGAGCGAGACTGCATGAATACCCACGATACTTTCACCGTATGAATGTGGCCCTCGGTCTCCCAAGAACGTCAGTGGATACGAAAGCACCGCGCCTCGTAGGTGCCAGCCAGTCTCATTTGGAGCTGCACCACGGCTGGGGCGCACTCTGTATGCATGAATGCGGTGGAAGGAATGTCCAAAGCTCCAGGGCAGCCCGACTGGAGCCATTCTTTATCCAGATTTTGAGTTGGTGGCTAAGCTGAGTCCTACAAGCAGCAGAGCTCGTGCGAGCTTAGCAACTCTTGGTGCTCTTGGTAGTAAAGCTCGTCCGCCTTGAGGGGTTCTGGAGGTGGCTCCACTGTCGTTGCACAGTACACTGAAGCTTGGAGGGAACTTGAAGCGCATGGCTGACCAGCGTACCGACAATTGATCCAGAGCGGTAGGTCGCCGTTGCCGGTTACCGATGTGGATTCAGTAGACTCTTTCAGTCGTAGCCAATCTCTCCTGGTACAGCACGACCGTTTTGGCGTGGGGGAGGCGAAGATGGATACACTGGATGTGAAACCTCACGAGTCGCGACTTGTAGTCGCTACGCAGTAGCACGTGGAAGAGCAGGAATGGGCGTTGAAGCAAAATGTCTGGGTCCTGGGTGAGAAGCAGAGGCCACTATGCTGCTCACGCCAGACTCGATCCTTTAGCTTTTGGGGGAGTTTCAAGGAAGTATAGACCACTCGACACAGATCCCTGAACGCCATTGACTTGCCCTGAGGAAGAGCTACATTGCTACGGCCTGCAGTCGCTTGCTCGAGCTCTGCCGACATTCCAGCATGCTTCCACTCACCTTCCGTGCTGCATCGGGCACTAGCTGGCCGTGACTCCAAGCCTTCTTGTAAGAGGTGCAACAACAGGTTGAGGATTCCATGGAGGTGCGGCTGCAAACAACAAACTAACGAGCGTCTCGCAGCGGCATGCAACCTTCACATACGCGTGCTCCGGTGTGAGCGACACTGGCACGATGCTTCTCAAAATCCAAGCTTCGTTAACGAAATGTGCACAGTACAGGTTCTGTACCATGTCAAGATCTATGAGAAGAAAAAGAGCGCTGGGTCTGTCTGCGTGTGGGTTCACGCGTTCAAAGCACGCCGAGCCCGAAGTCAAAGCGGGCCTCGTATGAGCTTCACTCAAGCTGTGATGTTGTCACGCAGCCAGGCTTGCACTTGAGTGTGATTATTAGCCGAAGTCCGTGTCAATGCTTTGCGTGTGCATCCTTCCTTCGTATTCTCGTGCAGCCAGATCAACATGCGAAGGTGCCCATTTTCAGCAGCCTCATCCATCGCACTCGTCGTAGTGCCCTCGCCGCGGTTCTCGTGGAGCCACTGGACCACTTCCAGGTGCCCATTTGCCGCAGCGTCATCCATTGCTCCCTTCGTGTACCCTTCCCACAGGTTCTCGTGCAGCCACTTGACGACATCCAGGTGGTCATGGCGAGCGGCCCGGTTCATTACGGCTTTCGTACAGCCTTCCGTTCGATTGGCATGCAGTCATTGCATCACTTGCAGCTGCCCCTTCCCGGCTGCACGATTCATCGCTCTCATGGTGCAGTCCTCTGTGCGATTGGCATGCAACCACTGCACCACCTCCAGGTGTCCTCTCTTGGCAGCTCCATCCATCGCCCTTCTCGTGCAGCCTTCCCTGCGGTTCTTGTGTAACCACTGTATCACCTCGAGATGGCCGGCTTTTGCGGCCAAATACATCGCTTGACAAGTACAGCCTTCGCTGCGGTGGACATGTAGCCACTGCACCACTTCCAAGTGCCCATTGCCGGCAGCCTCATCCATCGCGCGCGTCGTGCAGCTCTTGCCCTCAGCGTGGAGCCACTCGGTGATCTCCAAGTCCCCGTACTTGGCTGCGGTGTCCACTGCGTCTTCCCGGAAGCGGGATCTGGCCATGAAACGTCTTGAGCACGTGCAGCTGGCCCTCCTTGACGGCCTGGTCCAACGTGGTGGGCTTGGGTATCATGTCCGAGACGAGGTGCACCACATGCGCGAGGGTCTGAAGCATTGTGGACAGCGCCAGACGCACCGACACGAGCGCATGCAGGTCGAGAGAGGTGCGCGACGACGCCATCTTCACGCGCTTCGCCAACTTCCTGCTCTTCTTGCCATACCCACCGCGATCTCGCCTCGATACATCCCTAAGTTACCATGAGATACCCAAGTACCGTCCTGGCCCTAGTGGGCATACCGTTTGCTGTTCCAGGTCGATGTGTGTGAGCAAGCTCACGCCCACCTGACACCGCGGAGTAGGCGTCTCCGGGCACCCGGACTCCAGGAGCCCGAGTGAGCATGTGCTCGTTCTTGAGGTAGATGTTGCGCGCGGCGTTCACGTCGCGGTCAATCGTCAGGC
Source organism: Halophytophthora batemanensis (assembly GCA_023338225.1). Classification (NCBI taxonomy): domain Eukaryota; phylum Oomycota; class Peronosporomycetes; order Peronosporales; family Peronosporaceae; genus Halophytophthora; species Halophytophthora batemanensis. Next base: position 116,113 of record JAADYK010000002.1, read on the forward strand.
TGCAGTGCGAGCACGAAAAGACCTTCTCGCGGGTGATGCTGCGGTTGAGTCTCCCGCAGCACGAGCAGGCCTTCGTCGTGTAGTGCTCTCCACA
>JAADYK010000003.1:0-82303 GCA_023338225.1 Halophytophthora batemanensis
CATTGCGTGTCTCTCCGGTCTGGGCTGGGCCACCGTGAACGTGATCGTCGGTGCGGAGCTCATTCACGCCGTGAATACGGACGTACCTGGGTGGGCGGGCATCATCATCATCGCCTTCTGCACCTTCGTCATCACGCTCTTTGGCTACAAGGTGGTGCACTACTACGAGCGCTACTCGTGGATCCCCAACTTCATCGTCTACCTCATTCTTATCGGCGTATTCGCCCACTCAGGCGCATACCAGCACATTCCGATGGGCACGGGCAGCTCGGAGGTCTCGGGCGTGCTGAGCTTCTTCTCGGTCGTTTTCGGCACGGCCATCAGCTGGAGCACCATGGCAGCTGACTACACCGTGTACCGTCCGGTTACGGATAGCAAGAAGAAGGTCTTCTTCGCGACCATGATGGGGGTGCTGCTCCCGTCGGTCTTCACCGAGTGGATCTCGGTTTTCGTCATGTCGGCCACCGGCACAGACTCGACTGCGACGGACAACATCTACTTGGACGGCTACAACGACTCGGGCGCTGGTGGCCTCATTGGCGCCGTGCTCATCCCGCACCTGGGCGGCTTCGGCAAGTTCTGTCTCGTCATCATGGCGCTCTCGACCGTGGCCAACAACTGCCCGAACATTTATTCGGTGACGCTCAACATCAAGGTCATCGGCAGCTGGACTGAAATCGTGCCGCGCTTCATCTGGGCGCTCATTGCTGCTATCGTGTACGCCGTTATCGCCATCGAGGGCTACGCGCACTTCGAGACGGTGCTCAACAACTTCATGAACTTCATCGCCTGTGAGTATCACACGCACCTGTATGTTGCAGGTTTCTGCATGGAACCATCAGGAAGACTGACTCGTGTGTGCCTGCCTTGTTTGTTGTATCTACTCCAGATTGGGCCACTATCTACGTATCCGTTGTGCTCACCAACCACTTCGTCTTCTACCGCGGCTTCAGCGGCTACAACGTGAACGACTACAACAAGCCCGATAAGCTCCCCATCGGCTTCGCCGCCATCTTCTCCTTCGTAATGGGCTGCGTGGGTGTAGTGTTGGGCATGAGCCAAACGTGGTTCACGGGCCCACTGGCCTCGCACGGCGACATCGGCTTCGAGCTGGGGCTCATCTTCACGGTCGTGGCGCTGCTGGTGTCGCGGCCTGTGGAGAAGCACTTTTTCAAGCGGTAAAGCCCACTGAGTATCTCCGGGTTCGTATCGTAGTACATGTAGCAACCTTCGGGTGGAAAACGACACGATCACCATACACCAAGAGGCCCGAGACGTACTCACGTGAGTCAAAGGCGAGGGCCATGAGTGAGTCATGCTTCAGCCGCTGACAGACAGGGCCGACCATGTAGGACGAAGCCAAGGTAAAGGCCTGTGGTGAACAGGAAGCCACTCAAGTAGTGGAAGACAACAGGCGAATGCATTTCTTAATACTCAATGGACTGCTCCACTGGGTGGCTCAAATCTGCAGCAGAGGTGAGACCAAGGCGTGGACGTCCATGGCGTAGCACCCTAGTGTGGTCTTATTAACTGGCCGGATTACATTCTCATGATACTAACGTATAGCAGGTGACGTTCAAACAGTAGATTCTCGCTCAGAACGAGCGTCGCCACCAACCGCGCGGCTGTTTGGAGTCTCTTTGCCAGCATCGGCTTCAATGTCATCGCCGCCCTTGTCAGAGTAAACTTTGTAAGGCAAAGTACTTGTGGACAGTCTTGATGCTCGATTGCTCGGGCGTGCGCACCTCGGCTGAAATCGCAGCTTGATATTGCGACAGCTGCGGAGATAGTTTCGCGCGCCGCAGACGCGCTTGTTGACGGTGGCACCCTCCCTGCAGTGGAAGCAGACCGTGCCACCGGTGGCCGCACGCTCCCGCGATAGGACCACCTGCTCGTCGCCAGCGGGGCGGCCTTGTTTACCCGGTAGTCTGCGCTTGTTGGCGCGCCGCACAGCCACCGCGTCCCGCGCACGGGCTGTAACCGCGGAGGTTTCCTCAGCAGCGATGCACAGAGGCATGAACCCCGCCTCCAGTGTGTTCCAATCCAGCACCACGACTGGGAAGCAATGGGCCTTCATCCTCGGCACCATGAACTTACCACTCTTCACCATAATGACGGGGGCGTGAGGGATCTCATCAGCGGAAAGATGTCTTCGTCCTTGCATTGAATACCCGTTCACTTGCAAAGGACTTAGCACGTTAGTATACATCACTCCCCCCCCGTCATAGCATAGCAGAAACTTGCATGTGCTGTCGATCCCTGCGTCGTTTCTCCGTTCACGTCACTTCTTAGCATCGACTCAGCCAACGCCAATCTGGCTGTCAGATCCGAAGGAGGAATCGGCAATAAGTGCACTGCGAGTCCGTGCTGTCTTTCGTGAAGTACTTCCGCAGCGCAGCGGTTCTGGTGACTCTGACGCATGGCAACGCGAATCGAATCGGGTGTCGTGACGCCGGCAACTATGCTTGGTGCTCTGGCTGGTGGCAGCTCGGAAACCCATGACGAAGCGGATGACGCTGCGGCTGATGCCAAAGAAACCTACGAGTTCGCGACGGCCAGTGCTTCGATAGATGCTTGCAGTGTAGGATCCCCTCCGCGTTGACGTAACTTGACTGGAGCGCGTGAGAGCACGCTCGAAGGTGTTGCAGGTGGAGGCTCAGGGGATCCACCCGCAGCTTCGCGTGCACTGCATGCGCAGCGCTCATTGGACTCCATTTCTCTCGTAGCTTCATCAGTTCAGAAGACATTTTGGCGATCGAAACAGTAAGCCAAACCGTGAGCAGCACCTTCTGCACTCCCATTTCGCTGATATATTTCTGATGAACTCGCGGAAGGAGGAAGCAGGAAAGGTGCCAGATTCCGAAGCTGTTGCTACTGGTCTGGATTGCCGCGGGTGATGGCGTGGTGCACGTACGTGTGCAACTTGGAGCTAGTTTTATGGAGCAGATGCGTCAGGCTTTGGGGAGTTCGTCGCGGAGTTTGATTGCACTGGATCCATCCATCGCCTACCACAAGAAACTCATAAAGCACGGAATTGCAGCCGCTGGTTGGTGTCTTGACATCGACCACCGGAAGGAAAGGCCGATTGGTCTGGCACGCGGCAGTCCACGTCCATATCTTAGCCTGCATCACTCCAGAACTACTTGAAGTTAGCCAGAACAGCTTGAAGACGAAGTGGGTACACTTCGAGAGGAAGCACGAGAGGGCGCAGGCCACCAGGGAATGGAGACCACCCAAGGGAAGGCTAATACTGCGCTGAAAAGGTGACTGAGGCACTTGTACACTTGTTCTCTTGGCTCACGTCGATCACCACGTTAGTCATGAGCATGTACGGCTTCTAACCGGAGCCATCACCACCGTCGAGCTTGGAGCGCTCTTCCAGGTCTTGCAGAACATCAGGCTCACAAATGTATGAGAGTGGTGTCATGTCGTCCGCCTCACGCAGGCCAAGCGACAGTTCCAGACCGCGGTACACTTGACGGCTTGCGTACGCACCTTCACCTTGAGGCAGCCGATGGCTATGATGACGGCGTCCCAGGCGCACTCTTGCGCAGTAGCAGCTTTTTAGTGAGGAATGACGGGACAACCCAATGAGTGCGTGGAACAAGGAAGTTTCAACCTAGACGACGCCACACAACAACACATGCAAATCGTTCTCCATTGAAATACCGCTTCGCTCTGTCGTCCCCTGCGTGACTTCTCTTTGGCCTCCGTCACTTCTTAGCCATTGTCACCAGAAGCCCATCTTGCTGGTAGTACAAGCGCGTCGGGTACTCGCCGATGGACGCCCCAATAGTACCGTTAACACGCATAAGCAGACCACCCGTCAGCGAGTGGATGATTGTGGCGATGGCCTCCGGGCTCAAGAAGCTCTGCACGTCAGCGTCCATGCACTGTCCTGCCCTGCCGTGTGGACACAGCGACAGCTTGTCCTCACAGTGTGCACCTTGACAGCACGAAAAACAGCCACTGGTGCTGGCAGGAATGAAAATGGGTGTGAACACGGCCGGCGCGAACCGCGCCAGGGACTCGTCGAAGTATTTCTTGCACACCAGCGTGCCATTTGCTGTTAAAATGCAAAGAATCACAAAAGCAAGGTACACATATATCAGTGGCAAACGTCGGAGCAACAGATACCAACACAAGCATCAGGCTTTGACGTGAATGCGACTCAATGGCCAATAACTCGTCAAAGCACGACGTAAGAACTAACCTGTGGCTTGATCTTCGCACGGGTAGAGCTCCAGATCCACCTTGGTGACGGTGATGTTCTCGCTGAACGGATTACGCAGCTCCAGCGCCGTCGGGATCTGCGTCAGGTGGAAAAGCGACGGGATGTACAGCAGCGAAGAGGTGACTAGCGTCGGTGACTTTGGGAACAGTTTGCCAAGCGTCGGCAGCTTCGATGGAATCGTGAGTGCTGTCATCGCTGGCTGCAGGAGGTCCAGCGAAGTGCTCTTGGTTGACCCGCGAATGGAAATCTATGCAGAGAACAAAGTGTCGTGAGCGAACGACGTGTTAGTGGTAAAGAAGGAGAGCCAAAGATGCCAACAACGACTGCAGCTTGCCTCCTGCGCGGCGCCATGCGTAAAGTACCCGCTCACAAAGTTCGACAGGAACCTCTCCGCCGTCGCGAGATCGGCTGTGCGCGGGTTATACTCGAACGTTCCTTGCAGGATTGTCGGCTCTCCGCAGCACTTGAGACTAAAGTCGGCCATTTTCGCCGACCCCATTCGGGCGTTCTCGAAAAACACGTCCAACACGAGCGCACCGAGCTTGGTCTGCACTACAGACGGGTTTTGCAGCTCGAATTCCATCGCCATCACCATTGATGTCCTCGAGCCTTGCTTGATATCTACGCTGAGCACCTTAACCGGAGGGTGGTGGAACGAATCCATCGCTGGAATACGCGGAGCACCTTCGACTGGAATATTCGTGAGCGCCAGCATCCCCATCCGCGTGTCCACAAACGGAAAGGCTCCTTGGTTGGTGTGTGCGTCGGTTGCCAGTCGCATCATGACGCTCCCGTTGGAGGTGAGTAAGTCCGTGATGAAGCCAGCCATACCGTCCACACAAGCTTCATCATCAAGTGCGATTGGGTAGAAGTGGGTCATGTTCAGGCGGAACGCGCCGTCGTCCGTCTGGTTGAACTCACACGGCTCCCGGCCCGATGCTAGCATCCCGAGAGATTGCCGCGCCTTGTTCTCCAGCGTCAAGGCTACCGAAAGGTTGGAGATCGACAGAGGGATCCGGATGGATGCAGGCATCTTCACCTTGGCCTTCATGTCCGTGCGTACTAGCATCTTCGTATTCGATCCAGTTCTCCACGCATCGACAGTCGCGTCTTCCAGGATCACATCCAGCTGATGCATCGCAATGTCGGAAATCATCTGGAAGCCGGGTGCGACACCAGGGAAGGTGGTTCCGATTATCAAACCGAGTAGCGCCTCTTGCATCCAGATGCAATCGCTGTACTGTGTGCTGGTGATGTTGACAACCACCCGCGAACTCTCACCCTCAAGGTACCGTGAAAAGAAGCCGGCGACAGCGTCGCTCACTCGTCCTTCCGCGTCTTCCGCTGGTGTCAGCATCCCCGTCACTGACAGTTCGTTTGACCCGGGTGCCAGGTTCATGGCTCCGTGCAGCTGGCCGAACGTTTCTCGAGGCTCGTCCAGACTCAAGCCCATCGTGAGCGTGCCAATTGAAACCCCAAATACTGACGGGTTCCGAATTTTGATCTGTGTCTGGATGGGCTCTCCGTGCTCTGTTGAACTGCCGGTACCCGGGAGGCTAAAGTTTAGGATGGTCACATCTCGGAAGTTATCCATTCCATCCAACCACGCGGTGCTGCGAAGCGGTAAACCCGACAGCTTCAATGTTCCTGCGACGGAACCAGCCAGGCAAGAAGAGATTAGACCTCATCCATACGACATAGGTTATCAAGCGCTCACGTACCAAGTGCTCCGTGGCAAACCACGTCCATCTCGCCCTTGAGCGTCATCGCCACTTTCTCCCTCACCACTGACGCTCGTACAAACGCGCCGAAGGGCTTCCCGTTGTCCACCAGAGCCAACTCCGTCGAGCAGTTAACCGAGATGTTGCTACGGTCCACGAGTCTCCCGTCCAGAATGTCGACTGTCACAGTTGACAGCGTTCCCAACGCTACATCTTCTCCAGTGAGGTTCACTTTCATGCGAACGTCCGAGATCGTCAGCGCCGAGTGTGAGCCCAGAGGACTCGTGGCTTCCACTTTGACCAGCGTGCCCAAACTCACGATTTCATTCTCTCTTCCGGCTTGAGGAGGCTGGAGGTCGATACCCTGGAAAAACATGCGTCCCACCAGCGGGTCCTTCTGCGGCGGCAGGGCGCTCGGGATCGTCAAGTTCTGCATGGCCTCGTTGTACAAGTCCACCGACGTCGCTTGAGGTTCGCAGGTCACGACTGCCAAGTCTGCCGACACGTTGCTGAGGTACTTGGAGATGAGGCCACTAATGGCTGCAGAGTTCTTCCCCAGCATTTCGCCGCGCAGTTCCAGTAGATTGTAGCCCTTGCTCATGTTCTCCGACCCCGTCAATGCCGCGCAGAACGGATGAGACGGTTGGTCGTGTGCCACAGTAAGGCTTGTGTTGTCGGGCGTCGTCAAGTGCGCTACCAGCGTCGCAGCACCGACTGTGGGGTAGTGAGCATCAAGACAGAGCGCTCCCACTGGACGCAGCGTCGTGACTGACGGGTTCTTGATGCACGTCTTGATGGTCGCCAACACTTGCGTTTGCGTGGACTCGGCCATCTCCACGCTCGCGATGCGCATCTCGCGCAGTCCAGCCATGCCGCGGAACGCCATGCGCTTCTCTAGCGGCACTTTCGAAGCGCTGAAGCTCACTAATCCGCCCAGAAGTCGAACGTGCAGGTCCAACTGGCCACGGATCTCGTACTCGACGCTGGACAGACGCATCATGTCACGCGCAAAGTCGTCCCACGCCGTCCGATTGGTGATCCGCAGCGTCGTGTTCGGGAACTGTTGCGTGTTGATGCCGTGGCGAATGTGCATGGCCGGCGCCAGGAAGCTGCCTACCTGGTGGTCTGCATACACAATGGTAAAGGTAGCTGGGTCAACTTGCGCCGGGAAGGCCGACGCCGACGTGAGTGACAGACTGAGATTGAGCGCCACTTGCGCGTGCTGTGGATGCGAGAGGCCCATGGCATCGATGCGCATGTCCGTGGTCTTGATGGCGCTCGTAGCAATGCGGTGGATCTGGCTGTTTACAACGGCGTAGGCGACGCCCAGCAGCAGCACGCTCACGCCCAGGACCGCGACGACGCGGCTGCGATACCAGGCGCAGCAGCCCTTCTTGCGGTGCTGGGCGCTGCCACTGCTCAGCGGCAGCAGCGGCTCCTCCACCGCCAGGCGCTCGTCCAGCAGGTCCTCGTCGGCCTGGTCTTGGCGCATGACTGGCATCGTCTTCGCTTGAAAGAAACTGCGAGCCAAGGCTTCTTCAACCCCAAGTCGCAGCTACATATGGGGGAATTTGTATGCTTCCTGTTAAGTACGATTCTACACGCGCTGTGACCACGATTGGCGGGTTACGCATCAGGGGTACGCAAAGGTCGTAACTGGATGCGTAACCGCAGTGCGGATCCCTGCACCTTCGTTGGCTGATTTTCCTCTTCAAATCTGGATTGCTGCCAATCACCGCGCGTATAGTCCACGGCACCACCATTTCGGCCAATCGGATGCCTGGCATCCGCCTGGGGCAGCTTCCTTGGCAAGCGGATCCTGGCTGCGAGCGAAGAACGGAGAGAAGTGCTTGAAAGAGGGGAGAAACCGGAGAAAGCAAGCAGCGCTCAAGTAGCCGAGGTGAAGGCGAAGGTGAGGCGAGGCACTCCTGGACTGCAGATAGCACTGGCTGCGGACGCCTACGAGCGAGCGCGTCCACGAGCCCAGCGGCAGACCTCGGGAGCAGGGCGACGCCAGGCCAGAGAGGCAGGACGGCAGTCGACGGCGACGACCGGCGGCGGGAGATCCGGGACAGGAAGACGCCCAGCGGCAGTCCCGCTCTGGCGAGCACTGCACGGGGGTCACGGAAACAAAAGAGCCGCGCGGGATCTACCGCGCAGGACGGGCGGCAGCGGCGGCGCAAGTGGCGGCGCGTGCGGCGGAGCGCCAGCGGCAGCAGCAGCGACAGCAGCGCCGACCGACTCGGCGACTGCAGGCGCGAGGACAAAGGCAAGGGCGAACGCGAGTCTGGAAGCGGCGCGTCTCTCGCGTCGTCGACGATCTCGGCGCCACCAGCCAGTCCTGATACGGGCAGCGGCGTGCAGCAGCAGGAGAAGAAACTGCATCAGCGCTCGATGGAGCGGACGCCGCACGCGAGCGAGAACGACAGCCAAAAGCGACGCAAAAAGTCCCAGGAGGAGAGCTCCGCCGCGCACGAAGACATGGACGAGGAGGAGCTGGAGCTCTATCATGTGGTGCAGGAGGATCTGCGCCTCAAGTCCACGGTGGGCTGGCAGAATGCCGTCAAGGCGCTCAACTCGGCCTTCTCCCACATTGGCCGCCCGGAAAGCCAGGCCTTCCTGGACGATGCCTTCGCCAAGATCATCAGCATTATGCTGGACCAGCAGTGCGTGTGCTTTTCCTGCACTTCTCTGGTGTGTGTGCATTGCTTCTGGGATCACTGGTGCCTAACGCTGTGTCTTGTGCTTGTTTCTCTCTTTCCAACTGTCTGTCCTACTCGCCACGATGCACAGCTCCAGTAAGATTGGTTCATTCGAAAAGTCCTGTGTAACGCAGTGCCTGGCGTTGGCTGTGCCGATAGTGGTGGCGCAGCTCAAGACGGGCAAGTACTTCCAGGTGCTGCCAGTGCTTATCATGCTGTTCAACAAGAAGAAAACGTTCTACAAGGACCTGCGCACGTCGGCCATGATTGGCAGCTACTGGAACAAAGTGCCAGGCTCGCCCGAGGTGCGTGCGCAGTGCATTGAAGCCTTCTGCGAGCTCAAGGGCTTCCATCTGCTGCTAGGGACGTTGGAGCAGATGATGCAGAGCCGTGCCGAGAAGGAAGAGCTGGAGGTGGCTCTGGACAGCGAAGACATCCGCATCTTACTCCAGGCGCTACTGGAGTTCCGTGCGGCGGTACCTGAGGCTGTGTGCACCAAGATCTGCGTGCTGATTCTGACATATTTCACCAAGATCTCCGACTCTGTGCTCAAGAAGGAGTCGAGCGACGCGGTGGGTGCTGTGCTGGCCATTATTCGACGGCTAGTAGACGCTGGCGTGGTCTCATCCGAGGCTATCAACTCGCTCTGGCTCGACATCACAGAGCGATACGTGCAGTCCACTTCGCTGCCGCTTCGACTCTTTGGCATGGAGCAGATCAACCAGATCGTGAACTGCGCGCGTGCTTCGCGTGCGTTCCCGCCGCGGTATCTGGTGCGTCACGCTGGTACGGAAATGGTGAACGGCGTGTATACGCTCAAGAGCGACTCGAACTCGGCTACGTACGTGTTGCGGCGAGAGGAGACGGACCAAGTGTTTACGCTGTTTTGCTGCACCATGAAGAGCGGGTTGAAGTGGTGGTTCATCTCGGAGGCAGACAAGATGCAACCGGGCTCGGATCAGGACATTGACTATTACCAGCATCAGTCGCAGTACGAAGAGTACTTGCCGCCGACGCACAACTGGATGGCTACGGGCAAGGGAGAGGCGCCCGCACCCGAGCTCATTGCGGAAACTGTCCAGGAGAACGGCGACGAGGATCGTACACGTCTGGATTACATTCTGAGCGCGTGGGTGATGGAGAAGCACATCATCGAGGAAATCTTTGGGGACCGAATCCATCGCGAAATCGTGTCGCGTAGTGCACTGCTGGTCAAGTTCCTCGCAGAGTCCAACAAGCTGGACACGCGCTGCATTGATGTCATTTGGCAGTCGTGTATCCAGAAAGACCAGACGCTGGTGCACGAAATCCATAACCTGCTGATCGCCACGGTGCCGTTCTTGTCCAACGAGCTGTTGCTGCATCTGGTGGAGAGCATCCACTCGTCGCTGCTGACAAGTCTTCGCCGGAACGAGTCGTTCCCGGAGTTGGTCTCGTTCTTGCAGCGACTGGCATCGAATTCGCCGGGGTTTCTCATGGAACGTAGTGCGGAAGTCACGACGGCGATCTTGCAGCTGCTCTGGTCGATCCAGATGCATTGCAGCATCGCCAACATCCGACTGAGTCGCAGTCTGCGCGACTTCTTCCAAGAAGGACTGCGCAGTGAATATGGCGAACCGCTGCGGAAGGCGTTCCTGAACGAGTGCATTGACGGAATCAAACGCTCTTGCTTCTTGTCCAGTGGAACATCAGAGCCGGCGACCTCACCATCTTCCGCAACATCGCCGGTGGCAACAGCACCTGGCAGTAGCAATGCGACTGCAAGTGCGCCATCGTCTTCCACGTCCGTGACGTCGACGGAGTCCTTGGACAAGGACACGACGGCCTCCAAATCCTTGGAATTGCTGAAGTTTTTGATCGACTCGTACCGGATGGACCAGGCAGCCGTGGTGGAGTCGCTGAACTCAGAACATGGTTTGGTGGGCTTACTGTTCGATGAACTGGCTGCCTTTGTCGCACGAAGCACGGAGAAGCAGTCCCCGAGCTACCGCACGGCTATTGGCCACCGTCTGGAGCTGATCCACTACGTTCACGTCAAGTCACCCAACTTGGAGCTCACTATTCCGCAGATCGAGCGGCTATGGAAGGTGCTTTCGTCGTCGCCGGCAGAGCGCGAGTTTTGCTTGATCTTTTTCAATCAGACGAGCGTACGGAGTCATCAGCCAGCGGGTGCTGCGAGCGTGGGCGCGGTGGGTGGGTCCATCAGCCCGGCCTTCAGCCTCGATGTGTGTGCTTACATCTTCAACGAGCTGCTTTGCAAGCAAACGGACTTCCGGACGCTGGGCTGTCTGGGGTACAAGTGCTTCAATGCTTACTTTGTGGGACTGAATGCTCAGCACAAGCTGACGATACAGAGCGGGAACTCGGATGGCGCCGCCTCCGATCCTGCGGAGACCACAGCGTTGAACCAACTGGGGATGGACGCATTATGGCGCATTGCGTTCGAGGCGCCCCTCGAAGTGTCAGAGATGGCCACTCGCGAGCTACTGCGTGTGTATGAGCGGTTCTCGGAGGAGTTGGGGAACAAAATCGAGGGTGCAGTCGAATCGGACGCGAGTGTCAAGGACTTCCTGGCCCGCGTATTCCGCCAGCTGTCCGAAGTGAAGGATAGCTCGCCAGAGTCGTTGAAACTGGTGCAGCAGTGCTCAAGTCTGCTCACGGGGCTGGTAGCCAGCGCCCGCAAAAAGCAGAACTTCGTGCCGCATGGACTAAGCGGTCGTGGTGCATATTTCACCATCAAGGTGATTGCGCAGCGCATTCCTGCGACCACGAACGCTAACGCCAATGCGAACGCTGGTGGCGCGGCACCAGCGCCTGGTGGGAGCCATGACAACGCTGTGCGGACGATGCAGACGTCTGCATACGCGAACCAGCCGTTGTGGCACTTCCGCAAGCAGCTCGAGAAACTCGTGGGTCACCCCATGCAGCAGACGAAGATCCTCTCGTCTGGCTCGGCGGTCACAGGCGATCAAAAGACGCTGGCAGATCTGCAGATCACGGAGTCCAGCGAACTGCGCGTGCTGATGTTCAATTCGGTCGTTCAACGGTCCAGCACGACGCTGGTGGACCAAGATCAAGTGATGGCTTCAGCGGGAAAGGATGCAACGTCTTCCTCGTCAAGCCACCACCCGGGTGAAGTGATTGCGTGTGATGGCACATACTTCGAAATCCTCTTCCGCGTGCTGGATCTCGTTGAGGGCCATCCCGTGCATGAATTGCTGTGGGCTTTTCTGAAGAAGATCCCTACGAGCGCGGAGCTGCTGAAGCGTGTGTCGAGCATCGGCGTCGAGACCGCAGATGACGATGTGGCAATGAGTGCGCCGTCGGACGAGGTTGAAGGCAGTCGTGGAGACGAAGAGATCCTGGAGCAAAGCAAGGGCGAGTGGTCGTCGCTTCTGCAGAACATTTCGTCTTCGCACAAAGCGATCTACACGCTGCAGATTATGGATGCGCTACTCCTCCCGTCTGATGCTGCCAAGATCCCCTTCGCGCGGACGTACCTGCAGCGCTTTATCTCTGGCGGTGGGTTTCATGAGGTACTGTCGTACTTCATCAACGCGAACTTCCACGCCAGCTCCTTCAACGAAGGCGCGGCGGTGGCGCTTCGCATCCTGAAGTTCTGCCTCTTTGATTCTGGTCACAGCAACGGACTGGATTCATCCGCATCGAGTGGGAATGCTGATGACGTTTCAAGTGACACGCTGGCGACGAACGATGACCCGGACGATGATGTGGATCTAGAGACTCCGCCTAAGTCAAAGATTATCGTGGAGCAGAGTCGCTACGATCAACTGGTGCTGAAGATCGCGGAGCTGGTGGTCTCGGAGTACGCACGCGTGGAGGAGAAGAGTCCGCTGAAGAAGGCGGCCTTCCGGATCTTGATCGACGCGATCAAGACGGTGGAGTCCATTGTGACCATCGCACATGATGCCGCGGCCAAGTATATAGGGGCGCTGGAACCGCGCGCTATCATCGCTGATATCTTCATGAAGTTCGAGTCGGAGCAGGTGCGGGAGCAGTGGCTGTCGTCACTGGAATCGATCTGCAAGGCTTCAGACGCAGCGGCGGTGGTGGTCTTTGAGGAGTTTATCCAGTCGCTGGACCGTATCGAGAGCGTGGCTGTGCCGTGCGACCAGTATGCGCGAATGCTGTGCTTCCTCGCGAGGCTTGAAGGCGGCGAGTCGTCTTCGTACTGCCGAACGCTGGCCTTAGGGGTGGTGTCGAAGCTGCGTCGCGGCTTCTCGAGCAAGTTCTTGGCGTGCAATGAGCGGTCGGGCGAAGTGCTGATCGGCTTTCTCGAGTTCTTGCGAGAGGTACTGGTCGCTCACGCTGATGTGCGTGACGACATCTCAGGTGATGTGGTAGATGTGGTTTACGAGGAGTGTTTGTTCACACTGCCGACAGAGGATCGTCGTCGCTGTCCGCTTTGCGTGTCTCTGGAGACAAGACGCCCAGCGTTTAAACTGCTGGCGAGCGCCATCTCCTCCAACACAGGCATTATAGGCGATTTGCACACTCGTCTGACGAAGCTGTTCACTCGCAGCGACACGTTGCGGCAGAAATGGGGCCAGGAGAACAACATCGAGACTCGCGGCAATGGTGAGCACGTGGGGCTGAAGAATCAGGGCTGCTCGTGCTACATGAATTCCTTTCTGCAGCAACTCTTCATGCACCCGTCAGTGCGTAAAGGACTGTTGGGAGCCAAGGTGGCACCGCGTCCTACGCCGCGAGAACCCACGAAGGCGGAGGCGGAGAAGTTCCCTGAGCGACTTGTGGGCTGTCGTGTGGCGCTGGAGTGTCTTGGCGGCCGTATTTACGAAGCTAACGTGGTGGGATACGACGACCTAACAGGCCGCCATACGCTGCGCTACGACGATGGTGGCGAGGCGAGTTTCGTGTTGACGGAAGGGCGGCCAGGCAACGAAAATGGACGCTATGCCATTCTGCAGCCGGAACTTACGGGCATCGACGCCACTCTCGAGGTACTGCGTCAGGTGCAACGCACGTTCTGCTACCTGCGCGACAGCGAGATGCGGTACTTCAACCCGAAGGCCTTGGTGGACTCGTGCACGTGTCTGAACCTGGAGTTCTCAGTCTACCAGCAGAACGACGCCAGCGAGTTCTGCGACAAACTGCTGGACAGACTGGAGACAGGGCTGAAGACGACACCGCAAGGCACGAGATGCCTGCAGGACGTTTTGGGTGGGAAGCTGATCTCGCAGAAGCTGCCCAAGGACTGCGGCCACCGCTATGAGCGCGAGGAGCCGTTCATCCGTTTGGAGCTGCAGATCCGAGGCAAGGAAAGCATTGAGGAATCTCTCTCGGCGTTTGTGGAGGGAGAGCTTATGGACGGTGACAACAAGGTGGAGTGTGACCTATGTGGTACAAAGAAGGCTGCCGTGCGACGCACGTGCTTTGGCACGTTGCCGAACCTTCTTATCTTGCACCTAAAACGTTTCGACCTGGACTACACGACCTTCGAGACGGTGAAGCTGAACAATCGCTGCTCCTTCCCTATGTGCTTCAGCATGAAGCCGTTCACAAAGGTGGGCATTGAAGAGCATGAGGCGCGCTCCAACGTGCAGCGTGAGCGCGACGACACGGTGACGGATGAAGAGATGGGTTCGGATGACTCAAGTGGCTCGGACGAGTTTATGGCAGACGTGAACGGTGACGTGGCGGAGATCCCAGGTTCGTCTTCGCCGCCCGAATCTCCCGCCTCCTCCAGTGGAAAGCTGGGTGTCTCCGTGGCTCCAGGCAGTGAAAATGGAGAGAGCAGCAGCGGTGGCGAGGACGGTAACGCGAGCAATTCCAAGGTCGACCCGAACTACGAGTACCGACTGAAGGGAATCCTGGTGCACTCGGGTGTGGCGCAGGGTGGCCACTACTACTCGTTCATCTACGACCACGTATCGGAGAAGTGGTTCAAGTACGATGACGAGGACGTGACGCCCTTTGATCCGTCGAACATCGAGGCCGAGTGTTTTGGTGGTGTGCAGCGTCGCTCGTGGCACGGTTCGAACAACTCTATGGAGATGGAGGTGTTCAGCAACGCGCTCATGCTCTTCTACGAAAAGGTGATCCCTGTGGAGCCCGAGTTGACACCAGCCGCCGACACGATTACCGCCAGCGCTGAACCCACGTCGGAAACGCCAGTGGATGGAGCGAGTGCGGGAGTTATCACGCTTGCGCCGGACCAAGAGCGCTGTGACTATGAGGCCGAGGTGTGGAAGTCGAACGAGATTTTCCTGCAAAACTCGTACCTCTTCGACGTGGAGTTCCACGAGTTCCTGCGCGACATGGTGCAGGCAAACTATCTGAAGGAGTCCTCTCCGGAGCTGTCGACGGACGCAGAGGAGCAGGCAGTGCCCATGGCGCTGTCACCTCCTGCCGACGAGGAACTCGAGGACGTCGTGACTGCCCCAGCTGCCCCAGTAGCGCTGGCCGTTCCAGCAGCGCACTCCAGCGAGGAGACCCAGATGACGCTCACGGACATTGGCGTGGAGTTTGTACTGAGCGTGCTGCTCCACTCGCGCGAGAAGCACGGCATTGCGCGCTGGATCACGGTGCTCTCGGCCAAGTTCGCGCGCTCCAAGGCCATCTGTGAGCGCTTCTTCACGGCGCTAGCCACCTCCAAGCGCATCCTGTGGCTGAGAGGGCTGCTGTTCGAGTGTCCGGATTCCATCGCGCGTCAGTCGTTCGTGCATCTGGTGACGCGCGCTCTGACAGCTTACGAAAGCCACCAGAAGAAGGTGTATGAGTCTCTTGCAGGAGACGAGACCGCCCTCGCGGCAGCCAAGGCCACGGACACGGCGGTGCTGCAGGCGTTCCTGGAAGCTGTGGCGTCGTTCTTGGACCAGACGTCCGTCATGCAGCAGTCCCACCTGGAAGAGTGTTTCCTACTGCTACGCGACTGTGCCACCATCAGTTCCACGGTGCGCCAAGTGCTACAGCAACTCGAAATGGTGGCACGACTGGTCAACTTTTTCCTGAGCGACCGCGCTCCAAGTGGACTCAAGGATGCGTTCCCGTCTTCGACACTGCAGCCGTCAACCGCGCGGTACGCGTCACCTGATTACCAGTACCTGCTGGAGGCGCTAATCGCCATTCTAGGTCTGCCACGCCGTACGACTGAACCGCTGCTAACAGAGAGCAGCACACAGTATCCCCACCGCGTGGTGCTGTCGGAGAAGACGGAGCACGCGCTCACGCAGATCTTCGAGGACTACCAGACGCCCAGCGGGCCGGAAGGTCATCCTGTCATGGGTCTCGAGGAGCTCAAGAAGTTCTTGTGTGTGTCCCTGAGCAGCTCCATGACCAGTCCAGTGGTGGAGCAGAACGCCCGCGGCATTTTGACCAAGTATGGCACTCCCAGCATGGATGCGAGTGTGAGTGCGGAGAGCGAAGCGGACGCCGCGCTGACTTCACACGTAGAGCTGGACGGCTTCTTGTTGTACTACACGGACGTGGCGTCGTCGTCGACCAAGACGGTGCTGCAGGACCTGCGCGCGTTTGGCTTCAGTGAGGATCTCCAGCGCCACGCGATGAGCGTCGGAGAGCTGGCCACTGCGGCGCAAGTGCTGAGCGCCCTGAGTCCACTGAGTCGCGGTGCGCTACTCAACGACGTGTTCTTTGACTCTGCGCTCGAGGAAGACGCGGAGACGGCATGCGAACTGCTGCTCCGACTGAGTATTGGCGATCAGGAGACATCCACTCGCTTCCTGCGCTCACTACTGCACTGCCTGCAGAGCACGGAAACGGGCTGGAAGGGCCAGCCGGTGGTAGACGCCTGTGCGGTGGCGGTGCAGCGACTACTGAGCTATGAGAGCGAGTATCAAGCGGAACTGGTGGAGTTGGCGCTGGCTCAGAGCGAGTTCGGTTTGCTGAGCTCGGCGCGCAGTCGCGAGAAGATGCGACCGCGCTACGTGAACACGGCGCACATGCCGCTGTTCGTGTATCGCCAGCTGGTGTTGGTGCTGGAGCTCCGTGCGCGCGTGCCGGCTGTGAGCGCGTGGCTGGCGGCCCACCGCAGCGAGTGGGAGTGGCTGTACGAGTGGCTGCGCCTGGAATCCCTGCAGCCGAGTCTGGGTGGAAAGCTGGCGGTGCTACGTCGCGAGCCGGCCAAGCTAGAGACACTGTGGCGACTGGGTGAAGCGCTGGACATCCCGTATGTGGAGGAGCAGCGGCGTTACGTGGTGGAAGGCGCAGGGTACACGCCGGTGAATGGCGTGTACGTGAGCACGTCGCACGTGCACGACAGCTGTCTGACGTATGCCTGTGTGAAGAGCGACATCGAGTATACACTGTTCCGCTGCTGCATGCCCAGCCAGGCGCGTCGCTGGTACATTTCGTACTCACCCAACAAAAGCCTGCTGGGCACCATGTCGGACGAGGACTTCTACTTTGTGCAGTCGCACCTGGACGACGAGTCTCCGCCCGTGGATGGCTGGAAGGTCTGGATGAAGAACGAAAAGGCTCAGCCACCCGTGCCAAGCGTGCGTCTCTACAGTTCGACGGTGGCGGCGCTGGATGGCGAGGGAGACGTGGTGGCTCCCGTGACGTCCAGTGCTGGCGAGGACAGCTACATGGCCAATGAAACACTGGACGACGGTGGCAATGGCGCGGTGGTGACTGGCGCTGGACCTCCTACCTCTACAGATGCGGCGGAGACTGTCGACGCGGACGCGGACGCCGAGACTGTGGAGTACGACGACAGTGAAGACGAGATCCGAGACAGCAACGAGCGCTTCCGGGCCGTGCATCTAGACAACCAGGAGGACGGCAGCGGCACGGACGACTTTATGTGAGCGCCTGTGGTGCTGGAGTTGCCCACAGATGCACAAGGTACACTGCACGACTGGAGCTGATGCTGCGGGCGAGCAGACGAGGCCCGAGAGCGAGCGAGGGAGGTGTAGTAAAAGGAGTATGTAGCCATTTGATGGCCAGGAGCGCGGCGGCAGAAGCAAAGCGAAGCCACGCTGCCGTTGCGTTGGGTGTGAGTGCTTGGGCGATAAATAACACACGACACACTTTGTATTGGATCTGCTGCTTTGGGTGCCATGGAGCCGAAGTTTGGCGCTGGAGATGCGGACGGAGCAAGGCAGGCCGTGTCAGACGTCCAACTGCAGCTGGCGGCTGTGAAACCAACCGGTGCGCGCGTCTGCGGCCACGGGATGTCCGCGTTGATCTGTCGGGCGTCCTCCAGCTTCGAGCACGGCACACTCTACTGCACAGCCCACTGCAGCCAGAGGTGTCGGCGGCGTGGTGGACAAGGCAGAGCTGCATCTTCCATCTCTCTCTCTCTCCGAGGACGACGCTACCACGAAGCGGCGGCAAAGGCGATGGCAGGGAACTCTCTGCTGGGCAGCCAGTCTCTGCTGCATCTGCATCTGCATCCGCATCCGGGTGTACGGGAAGGAAAAGGTGGGCAGTTGACGACGCCACGACGCGCGTTCGTCTCCATCGCCCAGCACCAGCAGGAAGCAGGAAGCAGGAAGCACGAAGCACGAAGCACGAAGCACGAAGCACGCAGCACGAAGCCAAGCAAGGAGGCTGCCTGTCTGCTGTGCTCCACTCCAGTCTCTTGAGCCTCAAGAGCAGACGCGGCAGCGAACGACCAGAGTCCAACCATCTCGTAACAGAACCTCCGAGTCACCATCCAGCGAAGCGGACTGCGCGAAAGAAGGCGGAAGGAGCGACTTCTTTGGTGTCGGTGTCGCCCTCGCCACATGAACTCGCCCGGGACTCTCGACGGCGGGTCCGGGCGGAGACATGTCGGGGCGGTCGGCTCCACCACCCGCCTGCAATCAACCGCGGCGAGAAATCCACCACGGCACAGCGCGACCCGAGCTTCCAGCGTGCACCACCAGCACGCCGGGGGAAAAATTAGGAGGAGATGAATCAACCAGGATGGGGATGTTGGCCTGTCATTTGCAGCGAGCTGCGCGCTGCAAGTCTTGGCGGCGTCTCACATCCCACCCTGAAGCTGCAGCCAAGGCAGCAGCCAAGGCAGCAGCCCAGTGCAACGCGCAGCCATGCCGTGCCGACATGCGAGCCAGGGGCCAGCTGGTCCTGCGGCGCTGCGAGCAGGGCCAAGGCCGCAGAAACGGGGTCGCGCCACGTCGCGAGGCGACAACGCAGGCCGCACATGGCTCGCGGCTGGCGCACAAGAGGCGCAAAGGTCCGCCCCGCGCTCCTGCTGCTTGTGCTCCGCAGCGGCCTTGCGCAACCAGGAGAAAGGAAGGCGAGAAAGGAATCCAGCAGGAAGGCGGACGGATGCCGTGGCTCCGGCGCAGCGCGACTGTATTCCGCCATTCGCCAGCACCACCGTCGACCATCCTGTCGTGCGCTCCGCTGCGTTGTCCGCCGGGACTCGCCGCTCGCCGTCCCAGTGAGTCAACTCAACTATCTCCCGGGCTAGTCCGGCCCCAAGGAAGAGACAAGCGGCCGCTGCCAAGAAGGAAGTCGCCGGAAAGACAGCCAACCCGTTGCGAAGCCGCGTTTGCGCTCGCTCTCGCCGGTAAGTCGGCGCACAATCGGCGCAGAGAGCGAAATTCGTTCGCGCACCGCCGTCGCCCGCTCGCCACTCCACTCCACTCCACGGCTCGCTCGCTCGCTTGTCTCCTACAGGCGGTGCAGACGCAGCAGCAGCGCCCCATCTGCACTTCTGCAGTTCCGCATTCGCCTCGTCGAGCACACACGCCGTGGAGCCAGCCAGCACAGCCAACACCTTCCAATCCGCCCGTGCCTCCACTCGCCACTGCCGCGTCTGTCTGCCGAGACTCCCACTGCCGTCACGCGCGCAGCCAAGCCAGCACTTCCAGCACTTCCGGCACAAGCGGCACCCAGGCCAAGCCACGAGCAAGAACAAGATGGCTACGGACATGCAGCAGTTGCCCACGGCGCCGCCCGCGGGCACGGCCGGCCCGCGCGCCAGTAGCGCCTGGAGCCGCTGTGACCAAGCCGTGGCGCGCGTGGCGCCCATCGAGACCACGACGTGCCAGGTGTGCGGCGGCGCCATCGCCAAGGGCGCCTGGCAGCTCGGCCTCATGTTCATCCACGTGGAAGGCTTCATGCTCATGGAGTGGTACCACCTGCAGTGCACCTCGAACCTGCCGGGCGGCGCGCCCGCCGACGTGCTGCAGACTGTGCAGAGCGACATGTCCCCCGAGCAGAAGCTCGAGTTCCAGGCCGCCTGCAAGCAGGCCGGCGCCTGAGCCAGAGTCCACAAGCTGGAGGCCGGAAGGTCGTGGATGTGAGTGTGTATGTCCAAGTGGCGTGTGGGTGTTGTCGCGTGAAGTGCAGTGACGGGCGAAGAGAAGGACCAAGAAGCGGGATGTAGAGTGGCGAGAAGCAGGCACAAGGTCTCGCGCAGAGGAACGCGGGCTCAGAGCAAGTAGCAGCAAGCAAGCAAGTAGACTCTACTGTAGAGCGTGCAAAGTAGACTTAGACAGACGAGGCGTGTGCATTTGTAGAGATGGAAATCAAGGACACTTCAAGTGTCTTCTTCGGTTTCTTCTGGGGCCTCTTCTTCCTATGTCGCATGCTCGTGCGACTGGGAGAGTCGACTGGCGCAGTCAGTCCTCCTTGTCGGCAGTCATGGCCTTGAGCGACCACTTGTCGCGCTTGATGTCCAGATGCAGCGGCGCCCAGTGCAGCTTCTCCGGGTGCACTTGCGGCCCCTTCTTGGTGAGCTTGTTCAGCTGCGCGTCCACCACGTGTGTGGGCACCACGTACACGTACTGTCCGCCCAAGTACTTGATCATGTTGAGGTACTGCAGCGTCGCAATGATATCTTCGTTCTTAATGGACGTCATCTGCAGCAAACGAAGGCATGAAAGACAGAGTTCACACACCACCGTGTCACTCAATAGTGCTCATGACAACCTCTCTGCGTCTGTGAAGGACGTACCCTTGTGAGTTCCATAATGGACACCTCTCGCTCCGGATAGTCCCGCAGGATCCGCAATAGCTCACGCGTCCAGTAGCTGCGGTAGCTCACGAGTCCGAGGTCCGAGAGCGGCTTCTCGGGTGAGCCCACCTTCTCCTCCTTTTTACTCAACTCGTACGAGAACTGGATGATAAAATGACCGTAGCCCTTGCGCTGGTGGCACGGGAACGTCAGGATGCAGGCCAAGTTGTAGCCCAACTCCGAGTACTTTTCCTTGGAGTAGTAGCCCACGGGGTGAAACCCGCGCTCGTCCACCTCGCAGACGATATAAAACAGGAACGGGTCCACATCATAGTACAGCGTCTTGTGGTCCAGGAAGAGTCTGAACCAGCCAACCGCCAACAACAATCAACAGGAGAGTGTGAAGTCAGCCCAGGCCTCTCATCGCCAGCGCCAGCTTGCGAAATTCTTCGCAGCGACGTACTTGGCCAGATAGCAGAGGTTCTGACAGTAGATCTTGGAGATGGCGCCGTCCACTTCAAAGACGCTGAGGTTCTCGTGGCGGTAGATCTCGTTGCCTGGCGGGTGCTGTCCATGGCAGCAGCGCACAAGAACCAAGGATAGCACAGCAGTGCGGCTTTAGCACGACGTCACAAGTGCCACCCAGTCCGGAATAATCTCTCAAGCGTACGCGGTTGCACACGCGGCGGCTCTGATGTAGCTCCAGCTCGCGCTTGTGACAGAAGAAGGCCATGCAGAACTCGCAAAAGTGCAGCTACGTGGTACAGCCACCACCAGAGCAAGACAAAGAGTGATGAGAGTGGCGTTCATGACAGCAGCACCCAAACAATAGTAGCAACGGAGGTAAGAAGGCTACGTGTTCGTACGCAGTCAATGTAGCCGTCGGGGAAGTACTCCTTCGGGAACGGCGAGAAGTACCAGGCCGCCATGCGGTGACGCCCCAATTCCACAAAACGCACGTTCTGCAGCAACAATAGCAGCAGCAGGAGCTTTCGTGTCAGCGCGGAGAGGCCCACAGCGAGAATCAGAACACCCTCTACGCCCCCTTTTGTGCTTACCTTGACTTTGGTCACCTCTTCGTGCTCTCGGATACTGGCGGCGTCCATTCCTTCATGCTCGTCGTGCTCGTCGGGCGGGGCGAACTCGTGGTCGTCCGTGGCCTTGCGCTTCTGGCCACGCGTGCGCGAAGAGCGGTCATCTCCCGAGCCGCCAGCCTTCTTGGTGCGCTTGGCAGGCACGGCATCCGCCGCTTTGCTCTTGCTGCGGCTTTTGGCGCGCTGCTCTTTCTCCTTCTCCTTGGCGTCCTTCTCCTGGAGGTCGCGCGCTTCTTCGTCCGTGCCGCGTCGCACGATCTCGTGCTCATTGATCCACTCGTCCATGCGCCGGTTGAACTGCAGCAAGCAGCACACAGAGACACATACAGCAGTGCGTTGAACGCGAGGTCAGACATCGCACTGAAGAAGATTGACAGATATACGTTGCGGCGCTGGAAGCACTCGTACGTCATGCCAGTGCACGTAGTACTTGAACTTGTCTCCACCCAACGCCTCTACGCCACAGAACACAGCACGAAGGCAACACGACAACGCCAATGGGGGCAGCAAGAGCGCCATGAGACGCTGACCAGGCGCGTTCAAAGCGCTGCCATCCGCGGCTGCGGGCGCAGCAAAGGAACGTACTGCGTTCCACGACGGCGCAGGTGCGCTCCGTCTTGCCCATCCAGCGCGCCACAAGCGTAGCGCCCACAGGGTAGCCCGGCCCGGCGTCCTCGACCTCCTCCGTCTTCTCCTTGCCCCCGTGGCCCTGCAGCTTGGACGCCTTGGAGCGCATGGTGGCTACTTGCTCGGTTGCTGGTGCCTTTCGCCTGGAAGCGATTGAGGTCGAGACCTGCCGTGAAAGGGAACGCGATTCGCTGAAAAGACGGTGATTTGGGCCAATCAGCACCTCATACCATATCGAGCCAAGCACTTCTTGTTCTCAGCCCCCAGCATGGAGCGGATTGAAGTGACGGCGTTGCTGTCGCCTACGCGGCGCGAGCGACGCGCCCAGGAGCTGCAGCTGCAGCGCCGTGCCGAGGCAGAGGCGATAGCGCGCCAGGGCATCGCCGTGGACGAGGCGCTGGGCGAGGCCGACTTCCTGCGCGCGCTGGAGGAGACGTTACAGCAGCATGTGGCCGTGCTCGGAGAGCGCTTTCTGGTGCTGCGCGCCTCGCAAGTGGACCGCCTGGCCTTCCGACTGCGCGACGCACTAGAAGCCAAGCGCGACGCCGACACAGGCGTGATCCAGGCCTGGACCATCCAGTCACAGTCGCAGTCGCAATCGCAGCATCCAGCGCAGCCCCGAGCCAAGATGGGCAGCCACCTGCAGGTGCTCAAGCTCTCCACTATCCTACGCGAGGTGCAGCGGCTGCGTATACACCAGTCCCAGGGCTTTGAATCGGAGCCCAGCGAAGATAAAGCAGCGATGGATGAGCGTCCGCCTGTGGAAGTCGAGATCTTCCCGTCGCTGCGAATCATCGAGGCGCTCAACACGGAGGTGGCGGCTCTACGTCATGTTCATCTCTTCGCTCGGCAGCTACGCGAACTGCACATTGAGCACACGGAAGTGGGTGCGCTGCGCCAGTTATTAGCGCCTGATGACACTGGCAGCGGTTTTGCGATCGTGTGGCGACGTCTGCGGAAGCTGCAGCTCAATTGCTGTGCGCTTCCCGCTGTGGACGCGTCGGTGAACCAGTTGCGCGCCGTGAAGGCGTTGGACCTGGGCTGGAACAGTATCCAACGCTTTGAGATCGGAGAGCTTACCACACGCTCGCTCGAGTCGCTCAATCTGTGTCACAATGAGCTGCAGAGTGTGCCGCCCGTGCAATCGTTGCGTGCACTGCGGGAGTTGGACCTGGCGGTAAACGCTATCTCGTCTCTGCAAGGTCTCGAAGTACTGCGAGCGCTGGAGGTACTGGACGTCTCACACAACCAGCTTTCAAGTATTGCAGAAGTCGAACTGCTGGCTAAACTGCCAAAACTCAAGCGTTTGCGGATGGAGTTCAACCCGATGGCCCGACGGCCAGACTACCGTCGAGAAGTGCTCTTCTTCCTGGGTGAGCACGTGGAACTGGATGGTCAGCCGTGGACTGCTGCTGAGTTGGCCAGTATGCAGAGCAGTCGCTCGCTGCAGATCTCGATGCCAGCGAAGAAGACGGTGAATGATAGCGGCTGGGGTCAGCCAGTGGAAACGCCAGTGTTTCCGGCGGCTCGCACTGCCAATGGCGTTGCGTTCAAGCAGTCGAAACTCGTGATGAATTACCCGCTGTTGCCTTCAAAAGCGGAGACTGTAGGCGCTCACTATGCGGAGATTCAGAACCCACCATCACTGCTGACGTCTCAGCGCCTAAAACGTCGGAACAGCGAGTCGAGCGTTGGCGGTAGTGACAACGCCTCTCGATCTCCAGGATCAGGAACGGAGAAAATCATAGACGGCCAGACGCTCGACACCAAACAAGGCAAAAGGGCTGGCGGGGCAACAGTTCGTACTGTCGGTGACTACTTCAGAACGCAACGTGACGTCATCGTGTCGAGGAAGAAGAGTGAGGAACAGGCGACAACCAGTGGTACGTGTCCGATGGTATGGGTGTGCAAACACGACGCCTTTCATTGCTTCCTTGACCTGTGCTTGACAGTCTTCGATCTCTAAATGCGAATGATTGTTCAGAGGAGGAAGACAGCGACGATTCGGCCGCGGGGAGAGCGCGAACTCGCAGTCGCAAGTACACGGCGAGCGACTTTATGCGCGACTTGGCAGATGAAGAGTCGCTGCTTTGTGATGGCTCTGTCATCGCAGACGTCGACCTCTCCACGGCACGCTCTTCTTCTCAGAGTCGGATGGCCAAGCGAGTGCGTGCTTCTTCGATTTATTTGAACACTTGGCTGCAAATCTTGCTGAAGGTGCTAATGGGCTTTGCTTTGTTGTGGCATTTGACAACAGAATATTGGACTCGGAGACCTCTGCGTCCGAGTGTTGCTGAGTGCAAAGGAGGCAGCGAAGCACGATCTCATCTTTGGGATCGATGGCGTTACTGCGATCCTGGAGATCAAGGTGAGTCATCCCGGTGCATCGATAAGCAGAACTCACTCTTTTCTTCCATTCTTCTCACTGTTCTAGTGCATATTCTTGGACAGACTCGAGAGCTTGTGGAGAGGTTCGTCGTGTCTGACTCGGACAAGCCAGTTACCATCACGCGCTGGCTACCAAATCTTGTTGCGGTCGGTTCGTCGATCCACTCAAGTCGAGCGAAGATTGTGACGTTGAAGTTGCGGCGCGGAGCTTCAGATGTAACCGATGTGACGTACCAAATCGACGCGGCCGCGACACTAGAAACGCTGTTGTCGTCACTGGTGGCGCGTCTGCACCAACAACAGAAGGGCCACGTCGTGAGCTGTAACTGCATGAATTGCGGAGCTCTGTCGCAGTTCGCGTGTGGGTATGGTGAACCAGAGAGACCCTCAGATGCCTCGCGGGTGCACTCATGTTTGCTGTGCTCGAGCTGCAATGTGCGGGAGGTCTCGTTCAAGAAGCTGGTAGCAATCTGTGCCAGTGAAGGCATCGCCATCCCGAGTAGTATCCCACTGGCGCCGCCACCGTGGGAAACGTTGGACGATGGCTTTTACATCGAGGAGCCTGAGGCCAGGGGCACGCGGGAGTGTGTAATTCTTTCATGCATTGGGATCCGCGAGGTGTTGGCGCCGTCCGAGCAACCGTTGGGCGGGAACAGCGCCCTTGAGATGCATGGCGACGAATGGAACGACGCCATCATTCACGCTATGTCCACAAGAGGGTGACGTGGTCTTGTGGAATGCGTTTTGTGCTTTTGAAGCGAGTTATTCCAGAGGGCTTATAGCCAACAGAACCCACGGCGATAAAAAAAACTTCCGACTATGAAGAGAACGACCAAAGCCCAATTGACTTATCTGTCATTTGCTTCAAATGTAGATCACCCTTGCTTTCACACCGAGAAACCCACCTTCGCGAACGCGCAGATCGTGGATGCTAGTGAATGCAGGTGTAATGGGGGGCGGTCCAAGAGGAACGTAAAGGGCGGAGAACAATCGAGATGGTCTGCTTAGTGGTCCCCTCACTGCTTCTTCGAACGAAATCCGAGCCCCTTCACTAAACGCTTGCAAGCGAATATACCCCTTGAGCTGCGAGTCGTAGCGGTCGCTCCTGCCCTCCGAAGCACTTGCGCAACTTCTGTGTGTTTGTGACGAGTAGCGCTCATTAGCGGGGATACTCCTTTTGCGTCAACGATGTTGAACGCCGCTCCCGCTTCCAGCAAAACCTCCACGGCATCTCGTTTGCCATGCTCTGCAGCTATTCTCAGCGCTGTGACACCATCTGGACGCTGGAAGTCGATGCTCGCACCGCGTTCCAGGAAGAGCCGCAGGATGTCAGCGTTGTCATGCTGAGCAGCCCTCATCAGCGGAGTCCAGCCAGTCTTGTCGGGGAAATCGACTACTGATCCCGCTTCCAGCAGTACTCGTGCTATCTCCATGTGCCCCGAATGAGCAGCGAACATGAGTGGTGACCAGCCCTTTTCGTTGACGAGGTTCATTGCTGCTCCCGCACCCAGGAGTGTTCGAGTGCTTTCCAAGTTACCACAGCTAGCAGCATGCATGAGAGGAGACGAGCGTGCTGAGTCAACCGCGTTTACCACTGCCCCTGCACCCAGAAGAACTTGCATGGCTTCCACGTGACCGTTCTCGACGGCTATGAACAGTGGAGTGACTCCACTTGGAAGTAGCAAGTCGATGGATGCATCGTGGTCGATCAGTAACCGAACGACAGCCCCGTGGCCTTTTCTAGCAGCCCTCACCAATGCCGACCAGCCCTTGGAGTCAACTCGGTTGACAGCCGCTCCCGCATCCAACAGCAATCGAGCGATTTCCAAATGGCCGTAAGATGCAGCGCGCATGAGAGGAGTCACATGCGCTGTATCGGACAGGTTGACCGCTGCTCCTGCGTCAAGGAGAACCCGTACAACATTGAGGTGGCCTCTACTTGCTGCCATTCTCAAAGCAGTAAAACCTCCTGGCAACTGTAAATCGATGTTCGACCCGTGGTCGATCAGCAACTGCACCATGCTAGTATGTCCTTTCTCGGCAGCCAGCACCAACGCCGACCAGCCCTTTGAGTCAAGTTGATCGATAGCTGCGCCGGCATCCAGAAGTAATCGGGCGATTTCCAAACACCCGGAAGACGCCACACGCATGAGAGGAGACAAGCGCTTCGAGCCAGCCAGGTTGATCTCTGCCCCTGCGTCGATAAGAGCCTGCACCACTTTGAGGTGACCTCCACCTGTTGCCATTCTCAAAGCGGTGGAACCATCAGACCTTTGTAATCCAATGTCCGCCCCGCGCTTGATCAGCAACTGCACGACAGCGGCGTTGCCTTTTTGAGCGGACGACATTAACGCTGTCCAGCCGTGGCTATCAACCAGATCAATCGCAGCTCCCGCATCCAGAAGTGCTCGAGCGATTTCTAAATGACCATAAAATGCAGCCCGCATGAGAGGAGACACGAGCTTTTCGTCGGCGAGGTTGACCGCTGCGCCCTCATCCAGAAGCATCCGCACGATGCTACGGTGGCCATTGTTTATTGCCACAGCCAAAGCTGTGAGGCCGTCGGGGGACTGCAAGTCCATATTTGCGCCACGGTCGAGCAGCAACCGTACGACGTTCACGTGGCCCTTCTCGGCAGCTGACATCAACGGAGACCAGCCCTTGGAGCTGACTTCATTGATAGCTGCGGACGCATCGAGAAGTACTCTAACGACTCCCAAATAACCATAACGCGCAGCGCGTATGAGCGGAGACACTTGCGCTGTACCGGCCACGCTAGTTGCTGCCCCTGCGTCGAGAAGTGCCCGTACCGCTCTCAAATGGTTTTCACGTATTGCCATTCTCAAAGCGGTGTCACCGACGACAGACTGCAAGTCGATATTCGCACCACGGTCGATCAGCAACTGTACCATGCTTGCGTGGCCCTTCATGGCAGTCCACATCAATGCAGACCAGCCCTTGGAGTCAACCTGATTGATATCTGCGCCCGCATCCAAAAGCAATTGAGCGATTTCCAAGTGGCCATAGTGCGCCGCGCACATGAGAACAGAAAAGCACTTTTCATCGACGAGATTGACCGCAGCCCCTGCGTTGAGCAGAACACACACAACTTTGAGGTGGCCTTGACTTGTTGCCGTCCTCAAAGCGGTGCCATCGCCGACAGACTGCAAGTCGATATTCGCACCACGGTCGATCAGCAACTGCACCATGTTTGCGCGGCCCTTCACTGCAGACCACGTCAACGCAGACCAACCCTTGGAGTCAACTTGGTCGACCGCAGCTCCCGCATCCAGAAGCGCTCGAGCGATTTCTACATATCCGTGAACAGTGGCCCGCATGAGAGGAGACAAGTGCTTGGAATCGGCGAGATTAACTGCAGCCCCCTCGTCCAGGAGAATCCGCACGGCCTTGAAGTGGCCATGACTTGTTGCCACCCTCAACGCGGTGACACCATCGAGCGATTGCAAGTCGATATTCGCGCCGCGGTCGAGCAGTGCTTCCACCGTCTTGGAGTAGCCCCTGCAAGCAGCCCACATGAGCGCAGACCATCCCTTCTTGTTGACCACGTCGATCTCTGCTCCCGCGTCCAGAAGAGCTCGCACACTTTCCACGCGGTTGTGTGCTGCGGCAATCATCAGGGCTGTAGCTCCATCAGAGAGTTGCAACTCGCTCTTCGCACCATGCTGGAGCAGAAGCTGTACGACCTGAGTATGGCCTCTTGCCGCCGCGTACATGAGCGCTCTCCGGCCGGTAGGGTCCCCTGCATTCACATCCACGCCGCTCTGTAGTGCTTGCACCACCTTATCCACCCTGCCGATTCGTGCCGCTGTATGGAACGTAGCCACCATATTCTCGTCGCCGGCCTCCATCTCGTGCTCTCCCGATGCGCTGGATCGGCAGTCAACGGCGGAGGGATGGATGCCCGCGCGTTCAAGGCGCCGCTGGTCGGGCTTGAAGAGATCGCGTTTGCTGTTGCGAAGAAGTAAGGAAGTGGAGCGGGCAAGAGTCCAGAACGGATTTTTTGTGGTTGCTTTTGGGTTGATCGACTGACCCTTTTTGCTGACATCAGCCCCCACTGTTTCGCACTAAAGAACATACACCCGTCCCGGGGCCGGCGAATGGAGTCCTGAGCGGTCTTTTGCCAAGCCTCGAAGGAGTGGCGGCAACCTACACGCAAAAGACCACGATCACGCCCATCAAGCGGTCTGGACCGCCCTGTATGTGCCACCAGCCCGCGATAATTAGGAGGTCTAGAGCGACACCAAGCGATCAGCCACCTTCATTGGCAAGACGAATGGCTGTGTGCGCGATGGATGAACCAAGCAGCTACAGCAAATGTGTCTTCGACGGGTAAAAGCCGCTCAGTCCATGAAACGGAGCAAGCAGCAGCAGCAGCAACGCCTCCGCGACGAGCAACGCCACGGCGTCAAACAGGAATTTGGGCGCGAAGATCGCCCACACCATGAGGTGACGTCGCTGCAGCGCCACAAACAGCGTCGACACGACCGCGTTCAGCGCAAAGTAGCCCGAGAAGGACAACAGCACCGCAGGAGTACGAGCTGGCGCCCCTCGAAGCGCGAGCTGCAGCCAAGGCAAAGACAACACTGCGAGAGCATAGCTGCCAAAGGTGTTGAGTCCGAGCAACGCGCCGGCGAAGTAGAAGTGGAAGTCATCGAAGCCCACGAAGCCCGCGGCGTTCTGCAGGCTTGTGAACGTATTGGCGTGGCCCGTTGTGAAGAAGGCCTGGTACGAGAACGACGCCCAGAGCAGCACCCACCACACTGACCCATTGCCAGTACCGTCTTCAGCGCCGCAGCCTCTGCGTCTTTGAACTGTGGTGTCTGTGGCTCCTGTCGACGCCGAGTGCCTGCAGGCAACGGCGCACGCGAAGCTCAGACACTGGAGAACCAAACACAGTACCGACAGCGGCGACGTAGGCCCGAGCACCAGCATGTAGCATGGTACAAACTGCCAGAGCAGCAGAAAGCGGTCGCTCGCGGCCAAAACGACCGCTTCCTCACCATTGCAACCTCTTGCTCGTCGTGCTTCACGCACTAGAAGCACTGATAGTGATCCCAGGAAACTCAAGTAGACTGAGCGCGGTAGCCAGAGCCTCCAGAAGCTCAGTTCCATAGGTGAGCACAGCCAGAAGATTGCGCAAATGACACACGACATGACTGCAGAGGCCTGCATCGTCCGACCAAATGGCGAGATCTGCAGCCCGAAATGCCGGGTAAGCACTTCAGACGACCCTATAGCAAGGGTCGCCGTGACTGCCAGCGGTATCAATGTCCTCTCCAATGTGGTCGAAGATTTGATGATGTTGGGCGGCTCCAGTGCGCTGCTCATCCGTGTGGCTACGATGAATACGAGTGCAGCTGCTGTGGCGAGTAGCCGAGTACTGGCAGCTCCTCGACACTGGGCACTAGCGAGCAAGAAAAAGCCCGTGGTCATCGATAGGAACTGCATCACGCCGCTCTCCGCCACGATGTAGCTGTTGGAGAGCAACCCCAGTACATGCAGAACCACCACCACGGTTGCCACGACTGCTTCAGCGGACACTGCCAGCTTCATTCTCCATCCACGACTTGAACCTTCTTGAAGGCGTGCCTCTGTCTGCTTCTCCTGATGAAAAAGGAAGTGCAGACTTGCATCGCCCAGACCAGTACAGGACGCTGCCACCAGAGCTCGAGATGCCGACGCAGCAGGGAGAAGCGGGAGATGAATAGCTGTTGGTACTGCGAACACCAATGCAGCCGCTCCGACGACAGCACCAAGTCGACGTGTCCACCGACCTACTACGTCATGTTGAGACGTCTTGGGGGCCGTTGCAGCCACCACACTGGCTATGAAGGACCACGTGAGTAGCAGCATGCCCCAGCCCATGCTGCAGAGATCGAACTGCGTCCAAATGGAGCGGCCTAGAGCCAGCGCCTCGCGCAAGTACTGCCGCTGCTGTGTCATGAGGTCCTCGTTCAGTCGCAGTAGCAGTGGCAAATCCGCTTTGGCGTACGTCCGTGGGCCCCTGATATCATCGCCTCGTACCTTGCGTAGCTGCTTTTCAACACGCGTAATATCCACAAAGAACCGCTCCAACTGGTCGTACGCACGCTCAGGAAGCTTGGAGGCCGACGAGTAGCGGAAGAGATAGCGTCGCACCTGATCCAGATTCAACCGCAACGCACGGTTCAACGTCTCAAACGCGGCCAACGCACTGCTTTCCTCACTGCCACCTGACGATGTGTGTGCTGGTGGTATGAAAAAGAGCGATGGGATGATGCTGCCCAGGTTCGCGAACGGGATCGGCAGACCGCTGAGCAGCGCTAGTGTGGGCACGAGGTCCACCTGAGGCACCTCGTGCGCTCCAGCCGCGATCTTCTCAGCGTAGTGTCGGAGATCATCGTCACTGTTGTCTGAAGTAGCTACCAGCGGTGCTTTGCTGTACAGGAAGAGAGCAGCTCCTGTCTCGTCGTCGCTGGCGCCGCCGTGGTTGCCATCAGCAGACATGCCGTGGTCTCCAAGCACAGCCAGCAGTACATCTTCACCATCGGCCATGTCATTGAGCTCTCGAAGTAGACGCTCTAGCACACCGTTCATCTCGTCTAGCTTCTCGGCCATGAAGACGCTACTGGGTCCATGCGTATGACCCACGTGATCCACCCCCAGGAAGTGAGCGATCAGCAGGTCCCAGTCAGGACGACGCAGCTCCGGGAAAAGCTGACGCGTCACGCCACGGTCCACGGAGTGCAGATCCTTGACGTTGAACGAGTCAAAGGCAAACTTGCGCGTGAACTCGCGAGCGTACAGCGCATCCCACGTGTCGTCCCCCATGAACACGACGCCGCGTTGCTGGGCACGGAGCTGCCGCAGTAGGTTATCCTCGGCGATCTGGCTGCTGGCCGCCATGTTATC
The DNA here is from genome assembly GCA_023338225.1 of Halophytophthora batemanensis. Classification (NCBI taxonomy): domain Eukaryota; phylum Oomycota; class Peronosporomycetes; order Peronosporales; family Peronosporaceae; genus Halophytophthora; species Halophytophthora batemanensis. The sequence goes on from JAADYK010000003.1 coordinate 31,590, forward strand.
TTTAATGTCCAGGAATGTAGGCAGTGAGCCAGTAGTGAGTCCCTTGAGTCGTTGCATGGTCATAGTGGGCGGGTCTGCCACGAACTTGAGCAGCAGCGAATTGTGCGGCTCGGCGTGCAGCGTGGCGTTGAGCACAGGCAGTCGGTCACTATAAAACGTCGAGCGTGTTGCCGAGGCTTCCGAGCGCTGCACAAAGTCGAAACGCAGGGCATCAATCACCACGAACACCACGCGGCGGAAGCGACGCGGCATCCAGCAGCCCGGTGTGTCGGCGCTGGTGTCCACGTCCACATCTACATCCACACCCTCGGTTCGCAGATGCGTTGACGGCGCGGGTGATTCTGTGGAAGGTGGGACGGCACATCGACTGAGGTCCGGCACTTCGAAGCGCGTGAGGAAGAAGCCCGTGGTGAAGAGGTAGAGTGCTGCTGCATGCGCCACCAGCAGCGCCGTCAGACACAGCAGCGCGTGCGACCGCGGCATGCTGGAGGGAGCTTTATGCCAGCTCAACCTCGTGGCCATAGTGGCATGTCACTATAGTGTTTGGCAGAGATCGCGCATGTCATTCTTTCTGAATTTGAAGCTAGGTCTCAGATTACTGCCGTGCATGCCTCGTCGCATGGTGCACTCTGTACCTGTCACTTTGAAGCGAGAATAAAGCCATGTCGTGCGAAAAACACAATTACGAACTATGCAAGCACATGCTGCACGGATGCAGCCGCGAGAGATAGAGGAGCCTCTCCCAGTCTCTACCGGCATCCGTCTAGGCGTCGGCCCATCCTTCAGCGTTGTGCAGCCGCACGTCGGCGTCCATGTTGGGCGAGTTCTGGATGGCGTACAGCAGCTTGGCGCGCAGCACCTCCTTGGACGTGTAGGCTGGTAGGCGCAGCGCGAAGAAGCACGTCTGCGCGTGAGGCAGATATGCGTCCGGATCACCAACGGAGCCTGGGTCGTGCGCCGCCTGCAGCTTGAAGTTCATGGGGAAGTCCTTGGCGCTGTTGGGCATGCGGCTGCGCGCCCACACGAAGCGCAGGAAAGACGTGCGCTCCTCGCTCGTCATCTCGCGCAGTACGTCCCAGAAGTGCTGCACATGAGGCAGTGCCTCGTCGGCGCCTTCGCTATACTCGGTGCACTGACGCAGCAGATCCACGTCCACTTCACGACGGCCACAGATAAGCACTTCCAGCTCACGCGGCGTGAACAACGGAGCCAGTTCCATGGGGAGAACAGCCGCCAGCCCATCCTTGAGAGCAGCTAGCTGCTGACTACTCTCCGTGAGTCGCGTCTTCTCCACTAGCTGCACGTACAGCTCACGGTTTGAGAGCGTCACCGGCATCTTCTCGCCTTGAGGCAGCAGCGGCACCTCCGTGCCGTCACTCAGCGGCGTCGACAGCGTCAGGTATCCGAGCACTTCCATGGCTTCTTCAGCATCGCGCTCGGTGTCCGTGCTGAGCTCCTCCACGCGACTCAAGTTGTTGGCCGTTACGACGTCCACACTCTCCAAGTGAGCCCGACTCACGTCCAGTCCGGCCAGTGGACGCCAGACTAGCGCCGGCAGGTCCAGTCCCATCTGCAGACCATGACGCACAGCCGTGCCGATGATTTTGCCCAGGAAGCGGTGCAGGTCCAGCGCCATGGGTCCGTTGGACAGCAGTGCCGTGCCACACGACGGGTTCAACAGGAACTTGTCCTGGTTGCTACCAGTCCCGCTTCGTCGGTTCGGACATGGGATCAGCAACGGCAGTAGCCCCTGCTCGCCCTTGGCTAGCTCCACATTGTCCATCTGCAGTTCGTCTACGATCTGTTCGAACACGGCGCGGTACGGCCCGCCATAGTCGTTCACACCTTCGCCCAGGAACTTGACCTTGAAGGCGCGACGCTGGCCGCCGTGGCCCTTGCCGCAGTACGCGCGGCGGAAGAAGCTGTCGCTCCAAGCACGCATCTCGCGGTACAGTTGGCCGAACACTGAGCGCCGCAGGCGGTCGTTGGGCTGCGCCAGCAGGCTCAGTTTGGACGCTTGCGCCTGGATGCGGTTGATGCGGATCACACGGATTTCGCGCGGATCTTCGTATTCGTCCGACGGCAGCGGCGTGCTGGTCGTCGTCGAGCGCAGTACATCGTCCCAGAAGGCACGCTTGGTGCTCGTGAACACCAGACGACGCAGCGAGCGCAGCTTGAGACTCGTAGACAAGAACTCGGCAGCGTGGCCCTTCGAGTCCGAGCTACCAGCCACTTCGATCGGCTGCGCACTGCTGCTGTCGTTCGGTTGCAGCGAGATCATGGGTAGCACGCGCAAGATCTTGTTGTTCAACACGCGCAGCACGGCGCAACGCGCACGAAGCTCGGGGCCACTCACGCCCTTCAGCGCCGGCGACGAGAACGAGTCGTCCACCACCAACGAGTGTGTGCGAGTTCGCGTTGTCGCCGCGTCATCAGTCACGTCGTCCTGGCTCAATTCTTCTGGCGTCATCACATCCGTGATCTTGAGGTTCGTTGCGTCCAAGCCGATGGCAGCGCAGTACGTGTTCAGTCGCTCCACCAGCTGCATGTCCGACACGGCTGTGTGCGCGCGTGTCGCCAGCTCCACGAACGCCGAGAAGTCAGTGTGCGCGCGTTCTTCCAGTGCAGATCGGGGTGCAAACGCTCTGTTCTCGGGGGTCTCTGGCACGTCCATGGCGCTGTTCTCGATCAGCGTCATGTCCTTGCCCGCGCGGCGAATCAGCAACAGCTCCGGCAACTCGCTGGGCGACCAGTACCAGGCCCAAGCGCGCCCTTCATCGGCACCTTCGTTGCCCTGCGTCTCCGTGCGGTACCACAGGAACCCGCGATACACGCCAAGAATGACGGCTTCCTCCGGCTGGTTTAGCTCACGCCCGCCCTTGGAGCACATGCGCACACGATCGCCCGCCAGGAGCGGTGCACCTAGACCAGCTGCACTGCTCACACGAATGCACGCGGCAGACGACGTGTCAAAGTCCACAGACACGCCACGCGGCCGCACGGGACACCGCTGCCAGTGGTTGTCGCTCCAACGCTTCCAATCCTCCCAGCTCTCGCGCAACAACGTCTCCGGCAGCTTGAGCGTCGGCTCGGCAGCGCCAGGCGCCGCCTTCTTGTGCTGGATGGACACGTACCACGCGTGCAGAGCCTTGCTGACGTCCATGGTGTCCGACAAAATCTGGCGCGGGGGCACGCCAGGCATCGAGATCCACTTCTCGTTGAGAGTCAGGCGGTCACCACCCTTACGCATGCCAATACACGGGTACAACGTACGCGAGTTGCGCTCACCCTTCATGTTCTCGAAGGCCACGCCCAGGTCTGACACGATGTGCTCGCCAAACTTGATGCCGTCCATAAAGAAGGACAGTTTGCCTTGTTCCATGTCGAGTCGCACGCCGATGATGTCGCCGGCATTGAAGTGGTCGCCATAGATCCGCTCCGTGCTGTTGTGGTACGTGGCTCGGAAGTTCACAAAACCCCAGCCGTGCCATCGGTTCAGACGACTCGAAAGTGCGGCTTGGGAGCCAGGCGGACCCGCTTTCTCGCACACGCCGATGAACACGCTACCAAACTCGGCTTGCTCCACATGAACTTCCCAGTAGTGAACGCCCGTCGTGAAACCCACGGTACCCAGCGCCAGATTGCGCGACTCGCCGCTGTGGCACGTCACGGACAAGCCGTTTGAAGAGATTCCAAGCGTTGAGAAATGGTGGTGCTGGTCCATCGTGAACAGGTACTTCGTGGACACCTGCAGCTCACCGCGGACTTCCACAAGAGCACCGTTTTTCATCGCCGTGTGCGTGTACTCGCCGCGCAGAGTGTCAACAGTGGTGGTATCCACAACCATGGCAGATGCTGACTCTTCGTCGTCATCGGCAGCTCCACCCGTCGACTTGACCGGATACAGCGTGTACTTGGTACCTGGCTGCCATTTCTCCACGCCGAAGCGCATCATCCACCCCATGTCGGGGTTGCCACGTGTCAATTGGAGTTCCTGGATGCAGAGAGACCCATCTGGACGCTTCATACCGACAACACGCACTGCGGCACCGTAGTCCGGCCACTCCATCACGCCTGCGACCTTCACGTCGCCCGAGTTGGTCGCTGCCTCACTTCCGTCAACCTCAAAAATGTGGAGAAGCACACCGAGGTGCAGTTCCGATCCGAAGGCGCCTTCGTCCTCCTGGTTCGTTTTGGGCGTCGGATGCTGCTTGGTAATGTTGCCCTCCTCGTCCACTTCCACGTGGATCAGGTCAAAGTTGCCGTCCGCGCCCCAACGGTACGTGTACAGCGAGTCGTTGGGCCAGCGCACTGACATCCCCTCGCCATCCACGCCACTCCAGGGGGACACACCTTCCACGACACCCACACTGCCTTCACCTCCGTCTTGGTCCCGCCATTTCCAGTTCGGACCGCGGATCACCTTGCATCCAACCATGAGCTCGGGTTCGTTGCTCTCCTCGAGCTTCTGCCGCAGCTTGAACTGCGTCAGCGAGCCGCTCCAGAGCTGCGTGTGCTCGTCTCCAAGCACGCCAACATCGTTCCCGTGTCGCCAGCCACGCGGCTCCTCCCCCATGATGCCACGCTTCGCGGCTTCCAGCACGTCAATCTCCTGCTCGCTCAGCATTGACGTGTCAAACACCGGGTCTTCTTCCGGGAAGCGGAATTCGTATTCCGCCTCCTTCTTCTCCGGCGGCAGATCTGTCGGGGGCACCTTCGCGGTCCTGCCCGGCCGCTTCACGGTCAGACGGGTGCCGGAACCGGCTGCGATTGCGGCAGCCGCAGCCACCACATCGCTGTCTTCCGTCACCATGTTGGCGATCGCCGATAGCGTGATGTCCGGTGCCTCCTCCGAATCGCTATTGTCCACCTCCATGCTCGTCACTCCGCTGGCCCTGGTAGAGCCGCCATCTTCTTCCTCTCCGACAGCGTCAGCGCCGTCACCTTCGTTGTTGCTGGGGGTCGCAGCCGAGAAGCTGGACGTTGAGTTTCTCTCGGAGCCAGCAGCTTGAGCAGCCGCTTCTGCAGCCGCACGCTTTGCCACCAGTTTCTCTTGCTTCAGCGCTTCCTCCGCTTCTTTCTGCGCCTGCAGCTTCTCCTTCGCGGCCACCGCTTCTTCATACTCCTTCAGGTCAAGCGGGTAAAGGTCGGCTTCGATTCTCTTGCAGGCCAGCAATTGACGCGACGAATTGCTCTCGAACAGCTGGTCGGTCGGTTCACCGATAGCACCCATGACCAACCCAGCAGCCGAGACGAGCTCGGAGATACTCTGTAGGTACTTGGAGCACACTGGAATGTTCGGATACTCGCGGAGAATCCGATCTTGGGACAGATCGACAAGACGCTGCAGCGGAAGAGCCTCCAAAGCCGTCTTCAGTCGCATTTTGGTGCTGCCGTCGATCCCTGCGAGGTCGTCTGCATCCGCAATCCCACGTGTCTTGGGCAGGATATCCTGAAAGATGCCCGCCAGGATCGTCGCACCTCGTTCCTTGACGCACATGCTCGGCGATTTCAGCGACGACATCCATGCTTGGAGCAGATCTTGGCGAATCTGGTCGTGGACAAGCGACGGGAGCTGCTCCTTGTACTGCGCCAGTGCGTCCAACAGCAACCCGCTGATCCACTCTGCGAGGAATAGATTCGGGTGGTTTAGCACTTCCTTGTCCGACCACGGCTGGCCGGCTTCCGCCGTGATCTGCAGGAAGCTTGCTGTGATCGTGGCGTCCGACGAATCCCAAGGAATTCCAGAGTACTGACGCTGCGAAGCCCGCTTCACCTCGGTCGAGATGCAGGCAAGAATCACGTTCACCAGGGGGTCACGGTCACTGCTCTGTAGAGTAGACTCTGGTTGCATTGTGGTCGCTGAGAGAGCTCCACTCAAAGCAGATCGCACCACTCCAGAAAGCAAGCCTAGCGCATAGCGCCCAGTGGCTCCGCAGTCAAGAAGGTGCACGGCGTCTCCCTCAGGTAATGTGAGCGACGAACTGGGCACCGAATTGGACGCGTGTAGAGCGCTCAGCCCAGCACTCAGTTTGATGAAGTCGATAAACCTCTCCGAGTTCTCACTTCCTGCGGTTGAAGCAGACGCTTCGCCGGCCGAGAGGAAAGCTGCAACGGAGAACGGCCCAACAGCTGCCGTGGGCCACTTCGCCAGCAGCGTCAGCAGCGCCCGCCGGGCCTGCAGGATGGCAAGCGAGCGCGTCACCAAAAGCAGCTCGATGTAGACTCGGGAATCGGGAAGCGCCTTGATCTCCGCCAATGCGTCCGCCTTCGTGACGCCTCCGCCCGCCGAGAACCCACTGCTTCGCCCATGTCCCGAACTCCGAAGCATCGATGGGTGCGTGTCCCGCGCGAAGTACCTCGAGTCGCTCGCGTAGTTCTCTTCGCCCATGCTCTCTTCCAAGCAGTCCTCTCGGGAGCCAATCACGTTGAAGCCCTTGGGCACCGCGTCGAAATCGTATCCATAGGCATCGCTCAAGACGTTCAAGATGGGCTGGAAGCCTGGAGGAGGCGGGTACTTGAATGGTGAGCCGCCGAGGTTGAACTGCAGACGCTCTCTGCGGTTGAAGCTTGCGCACGGATACACGCCCCGTGCAAAGTCGACGGCACGGAATGCGACGCCCATGTTGACCGACCGCATCTTGCCATTCAGGCTGAAGATAATGGAGCCGGCGTCGGCGTCAATGCCGCAGCCCACCACATCGCCCTGCTTCCATTTGAATCCCCACGGTGACGAACGACCGTGCCACTTCTGCTGACGCCAGCCATCGTACGCCCATGAGTGAGCTCCATCTCCTACACCGTCGCCGCGGTCAGCAGCCCCGCAGAAAGCCACGTCGGCCCATCCGATCTGAATGCAACCGTTGGTGTGCAGAACTGCTTCGTACCACCACCGTCCAGTGGACACCAGGCAGTCGGGAGCACCGACACTGGCGAACCCACCGCCCACGAGGCCTTCCACCATCAAGTCGTTCTCACCGATGCAAGCTTGACCGCTGACGGAACGAAGTGGGTTGGGCATCAGCACTTGGCCTTCACCCTCAGGAACCGGACTCACTGTGCTTCCCTCCCTCCCGTCGCTACCAGAAGAGGGTTGCCTGGCTTCTTCCTCGCGTCGATCTTCTGCTTCCAGGGCCTCGCCGTTCGACAGGATCCACGTCAAAGCCGCGTCCACGTTGTTCCTGTTCGCAGCCAGCGCCTTTTTGCACCAGTTGAACGGAAAGCCCATTTCAGACAGCTGCTCAAGAAGAGGGCTAATGGCCTCAAAGTCATCCTTCCGTGAAGTCTTGGAGCTGCTGCCGCCTGAGCCGCTCTCTCGGCTCGCCTTGTGCTGGGCAACCAAGCGCTCCATGTCGCCGCTGTGCTCGAAGCAAAAGTTGATAGCGGCCTCCACGTTCTGCGAGCAGCGGGCCAAAGCTACGTCGCACCACTCCTTCGGGAAACCCATCTCCATCATCTGCTGCACCATCGGACCGGGTGCCGCGGACTTGGCTCCCGCCGCGTCGTCCGTCTTGCTCTTCCCGTCCTGAGTATCTGCTGGAGGTGCGGGAGCCGCATACGCGCTTCGAATGGCGTACCAGCGAGACCACAGCATCAACCAGCTCTCTTCCAGCGAGGAGATGTCACCAACTCCGGCTGTCGTGGGCGTCTCCGAGATGGCAACAGTCAACAAATCCATCAAGCCGCTGGGGCCCACGCCACGGATAAACGTCGCGGCGCTGTGGTCGTTCTTCAACAGCGTTGCCGACGCACGGAGCCCATGCTGGCAAAGCAGCATTCGGTGGAGCCGCGACTCCTTCTCCATCTCGGAAAGGATGTCCGTCGGCCCCATAGTCAACGATCCTGCATTGCCGTCACTTTTGCGATGACGTGGAGACGCATTGGACCCAATGTCTGACTCAGCTTCAGACTCTTCTGCGCCCGCACCACTGTTCATGGGCATCTCGCTGTCCATTCCCGATGGCGACGACGACCCATCATTCGACATGTCATCGTCGTCTTCACTTTCATCGCCATTTTCGGCTTCCATGTCGGCATTCGCCAGTGAGTCCAGCGCGTTCACCTCGGCCAAGCTTTTCTTCACTTCCGCCAGGAAGAACGAGAACCGCTTGACAAGCAGCGACTGCAGAACCGCATCCGAGAACGCGTTGTTCGGCAACTCAACCTCCGGCACAGCGTACAGGTCTTCGATAGGCACCCGAACCGGCCTTGTCTGTACACAACACAACAGCAAATGGAAACAGTAGCAACGAGGAACTGATTAGTCGGCTGTGAAGACAAACGCCACGCCACATATTGCAACAGCAAACGTACTGGAACCGCTCGGCTGGGAAGGACGGCCTGCTGTTGGCCACTTGTGTCGTCCGCGCGGCTTCCACGCAGCAGCACCTCTGCTGCGGACTTCTCTGGCTCGTAGGAAACGATCACTCCTCGTGCACCCCGGAGCGCGATTTCTTGCAGCGAGGACCCTGATCGAGGCATGATTTTCACAGTCCCACCCACGTGAAGGCCTTCAATGTGGCCGTCAAGGATGCAAAGTGCGGACAAAGCGTTCGTATAGCTCGTAGTCTGGGTGGTCCACGACTCCAGCGACGGAGTTTCCCGCGACATATCCTCCATCTCCACGTCCGAATCCGCAGCCTCAGCCGGCATGCCTTCTGCTTCCGTCACGCAGCTCGTTGGGATCGCAGCAAGAGCGTCTGCGATGGCTCTGTTGAGATATTCTGCCCACCTGTCTGACTCGTACAGCGAGCGAAGCAGCAGCACAACTTCCGCCGCCAAGCCTCCGGCGTTGTATCCCGAATCTACCACCGAAAGTCCGCGCCCTTCGACATCAGCGGCACCACTTGACCTCGACAGTCGACGGAGCATCACCTCCGCCACACTTGGGGGGTTGTTGTAGCCCACGATGCCCACAAAGAAGCTGATCAGCGTGGATGCGTGGTCTGGTTCATCCTGACTGTCCGTGTCGAGTTCCTCGTCGCTCTCCATGTCGAAGCTCTCCGCCTCATCGTAGCGAACCCGGATCGTGGATGGGTCGAGGGAAGGTAACAGACGACGCAGCAACTTCAAAATGCGACGTTGGATCTGCGGTGAATTCACATCCACCAGAGCAAGCAGCAGCCGCAGCCACCGCGACGACGACAGGTGCGATCTGCACACGGGCGAACCGCTCACCGAATACAGCAGCGTGCAGATCTGGTAACAATACTCTTGTGCATCGTTGAGTCCATCTCCGAAGTCTGCTTCTGAGCCAGAGATACTCGGGTCACCAGACTGCGTTGGGTCCGAAACGAACCCTGTCTGTAGGTCTTCCGCTGCAGCGTTTCCTTGGCCTGACCGCATTTCTTCCAGTGCGTTCTTCAGCTCCGTGTACAGCATGTGGAACACAGACTTGCCCAGCGTCTCGGGACCGGACGGCTTGCGCAACAACGGAATGGAGCCCAAGCTAAGTCCTGGTGTCGGTGGGAGCTCGGATGCGCTCAGTAGCCCATCCGCCGTGTCTCCAGCGTGTGCGACTTGAGCAGCCAGCAAATGCACAACCTTCAGAGCAGCCTGAACGATCTTCTTCTTGTTCTCCACAAGCAAGCTCCTCTCGTCTGGAGCGTTGCCAGAGGCCGCAGACGCGTCGGGCAGCGTTCCATCGCTGGACCCACGCGCTTCATCTAGCACCGTTTGTAGGACCCTGAAAATGCCGACGCGTGACAAGAACGCGTGATCGTCTGGCTGGATGATGATGCCCCATGCCAGCAGAATGACCAGCTGGAGGTCTGCATCTCGAGCCCACGTCGCTCTTGACAACGATGCGCACAGATAACTGTAGAGGGACTCAAAAGAGTCGCGGAGGTCATTCTTGAGGTGCTTGCCGCAGCCGCCCAGCTCACTCAAGTAGTGGGATGACTCGGTGATGCTGGAAAGACTCGAAGAAGATGGCATCGCTACCACTCCACCACCGAATTCACCAAGATCTTTGCTCGACGAGGCACCACGGATTCCGTTGGCCTTCACGTCATTTAGCGATGGTGACAACCACTGCAGCGCGCTCGACAGAGCGAACGAGGATTGGATGACCTCGTGGCGCTCTACAGACAAGACACTCCGGTTGACTCCACCCGAATCTCCGACAAAGTTCCTGAACGAGAGCAACCCAATGGTGCGCAGGAATGCCCCCGTACAGTTCCCGAGCATTCGCGACTGCAGCGTGGAAATGCGGATCGGAGCCTCCACGAAGCGCGACACTTGCATCAGCACCTCGCTGTAGATCTGCTCGGCACACTCGTAGACAGCAGACTTCGGCGGCACCCGCTGCGAGCCGCTAATCGTCGCTTCCGCCGTCGACAGAGCAAGCACAGCTTCTGCCGCTGCGACTGCCTTAGCATTCGGCTCAATCTCTAGCAAGAACTGCGCCTTCCGAATTACGAGACCTGCCACGATGGGGTACGTCGAGCCCATCGAGTTCTTTGCGCGGATAGCCCACTCGATGACTCTCTGAGCCGCTCGCCAAATGTGCATCAGGTTGTCGTGCGGCCGCACTTCGCTCTCCGCGAAGTTGCCTTGCGTGCTGTCCGCGATCTTCTTGATGGAGCTCAAGAAGCCGCTGTGCCAAATCATAGCGGCGCACACCGTTCGACGTGCAGCCTTCATGGGTTCGCCTCCCAATCGCACAAACGGTGACTCGCCAACGTGCTTGGACACCCAACGGTCGATTGCGCCGGCTTCTCTGCGGTTCTCAATGAGGTCCTTGAAGAAGGGGTTCGTCACACGCGCTCCCGCCATTGCCGCACTTTCGATACTGGGGATTGGGGCAGACAGCGTCTTCGGCACCACAAACTGCATCCACGCGCTTGCTGCTTCCGTGAGAATGGGAAGCCCAGCACCGGTCGTGCTGGAACTAACACCCGTGATCTCGGACACACGCTCAAGCACACTCTTCAAGTGAGTTTGGACTTTCGATAACGGCAGTCCACCAGCGAGCAGATTGCTGCCGACCCACTCGTCGTATTCATCGATGGAGCACTCCGAGGACGACAACTTGGTTGCCATGTCATCTTCAGATCCACCGACGTCACCTACAAACTCGTCCTTTCCGACAGGGAGGAGCGTCACCATGTTGTCTACCAGCATGTCGTCCTTCGGCACGTTGATCAGCGAGTGACTGAAATATCCCAGCAAGTTGGCAAGCACCATCTCCAGGATCACGAGTCTGTTGCTGACCCACTGACGCTCCACTGCCGTTTCGTCCTTTTCGCTCTGGGAGATCTTGTTGCCCACAATGTTGCCGGTTGTGTGGCTTTTCGTGTCTTCGTAGCTGCCCGTGAACACGGAGCCGTCGGCACGAAGGCGTCCTTCAACGAGACAGGTACCTCCCTGTCGCCAGGTCTCCACAAACCACACCTTGGTTCCACGAGCAACACCATCCAGCGTCACAGTAGTGAAGGATCCACTGCTTCGCCCATACACGGCGCCATCCTTGCCTTGCGAGAGCGTAAGGTGGTACTGTTGAGCGGGGATGTTTCCAGCAGCCATGCTCTTGAGCTCCCATTCGCCTTCCACGTTGAGAGCCAGGTTACCTGGTGCAACTTCATTGCTGTCTCGACGCGACGGCGCTAGAGCTCGAAGTGCTTGAATTACGTTTTCGATACACTGCATGCTGCGGATGCACCACGGAATAAACGCCATCGCAAGCGTCGACGCGAGGCCGTGGTAGTTTCGGATGAGACTCAGTGAGCTAATCAGTGGCGTGACCACAGAAAAGAGCAGCGGGTGGACCGCTAGCAGCTGCTCGTACTTGCGCACGAGTGAGAGCTTCTGCTCGTCACTCAGTTCCATCTGCTGGTCGGGAATGGTCAGCAACTCGCTCAACACCGGACTTGAGAGATACGCGCAGCTCGACTCTAGCAAGGCCCCAGCATGATGCAGAAACGGCTTCAGCACAGCAGGGATCGCCACCGTCTTGGACTCGAGCGCGTCACCACTCCGAGAAGCCGCGAACGCGACGTCCTCCGTTGGCTGCATCGGAAGGATTGTCACCTGGTCATCCCGTTGGTACAAACCGATGGCAGGATACAGAGTGCCGTGCTGCGTCAGACCGTCGAAGGCAATGCCCCAGTCGCTGTCTTCCACACCAAACGACAGCGCGCCGCTGTCCGTGTTCAGCCGAACCCGAACGAGGCTTCCTGTGGTGAAGCCGTCCCCGTAATCGCCACGAACTTTGCTGCGACTGTGCCAGAGCGCTCGCGTTCCGATGAGTCCCCAGCCTTGACGATCTCCGCCAACGTAGGTTGCGACCGAGGCGTCTCTCGTGCAAACGCCCAGGAAGATGTGGCCCTTCTCACAGCGGTCGAGACGAACGGCCCATTCATGGATGCCACTGTTGGGAGGACACCCAGTCGTCGCCATCACCATTCCCCACTGTTTCGCGGTGTATTGCTTTGCCGTCCGGTTCCCATCCGACAGTGTCATCGTTTCCGCACAACGCGACGAATCAAACTCGAGAGCTGGAGGCTCGTCGCCACGAGAGCCACCGAGACGCTGAATCATCAAATCCTGCAGCGATCGCAGAAGCAGGATCCTGGCGTTCAGCGGCGTCGAGCTCGGCTGGCTCTCGTCCTTCTTCTCCAACAACGGCAACAGCGGAGCGTGCACTAGCTCGTAACTGCTCTGGAACGAAAAGTTGCGCCATCCTGTCGCCAGGATGCTCTCCCGTAGCAAGTCAAGCAGACTGGGCAGGCGGTTGATGCACTCCAACGCCTCCACCTTTTGCTTGCGCCCCATGTCCCACATCTGGTCGTACGCGCTTGCTAGCCCCTCTGTGTTCAGAGCGTCTTCGCTTGGGCCAGAGCTGGACAGATCCATCACTGCATCGAGCAGACCAGGAGGTCCGTGGTCGGAGATGTAGTCGTACAAACACCGTGCACTGAGTGACCCAGCATCCAGCGAGGCGCGGATGACAGCGGGACTCCACTTGGCCTTGATCTTGCCAGTCTTCGACGCTGCGTTCTGAAGTGCGCCATCGTCAATAGGCTTCGCGCTCGGGTCGCTTTCACCTTCGTCCTTGTCCGCCAACACTCGCTCCGTCTGGTGGTCTTGCTCCAGAACGTCCACACACGCAGGCACGAATAGCTGCGCCAGATCTGGCAGTGCGAACCGAGCGCACAGCACCTCGAGCTGGTAAAACTTCCACTCCGCGTTCTGACACCCGGAGCGCGCGAGCTTGAGGCACTCGGCAAGTTTGGACGTCAGAATCAGGTGGCGTTCTTTCTGGGAGGTGTAGAAGTTGGCGAAACCTCGAATCCACGCAGCCATCGCCTGCTCCCGGATGCGAGTGGAATAGTACGTCGCCACGCTTTCCACATCGACAGGGGAGCAAGCAGCAGGGCTGGAGAAGATGATGGTGCCGATAACGTCGCGCGAAGCGTCGTCTTGTGCCGTGTATTCCAGCGTGAGATACTCCAGCACGAGCGACTTCAAGCTCTCCAGCAGTGGGTTGCTGCCTCCAATCTCCCCAGCATCTCGCTGGGACGGGAGCTTCGGGATCTGGCCCAGACCCACAGACGCCGGCGCGATACCCATCACTTCCACGTGGAAGAAATGCGCCTCGAGCACTCGGAAGAGCGAGAGCAGTGAACAGGCCGTAAACAAACTCCGTTTCGCTGTATACTTGGGGTCCTGTGCCCACGGAGACTGCGCTGTCGCCGATAGGTGCAGATCTCTCAGAAGAGAGTTCAGAAGCATGAAGGTCAGTGGATGCGGCTGCACCGGCGAGTTGTTCGGGAGGACGCCCTTCTGGCATGACTCCAGGTACTCCAAGCACACCTTGCTCATCTGTGCAATGAGTGCCATCACGACTGTTGCACCATCCACTTCTGCAGAAGAATCCTCAGGCAACGCGAACGGTCCAAGCTCCAGCAACTCCTCCGGCGAAAACTTGGCCGGACGGGGTTTTGCGACGGCTGCCGGCTCGCTCTGTGCCGCCTTCTCTTCAGTCAGCGCAGCATCAAGCGATGCTCCATCACCAGCAGGCTTGGAACTCGAGTCTGACGCATTCTGCTCCTTCAAACTCACTTCCGGGGACAGTGAGAGAGCGATAGCGCGAGCCATTAACGCGTCTTCATCTACTCCCTCACCGCCAGCACTACCCTCTTCTCCACGCTCCTCGTCATCTTCACCGTCCTCGTCGCCAAATTGGCTCAAGCGCGCGCGGAGCTTGGCAAGTGAGCCGCTGTCCGAATCCAGGTCCATCTCGCTCTGCACCACGCTCCTCAAATCTGCTTCAAAGTCGTCCTCCGCGGTTCCCAGTGCGCTCGTGTCCGTCATGGCCTGGTCCTTCTTGATCGGCATGCTGGCCTCTTTGGTGGCCGAAGTCGCGGCTGTCGCTGGCGTCCGGTGCGACCGGTACTCCGGAGCTTTCTCTCCACGCAGCACACGCAGATGTGACGCCAAAGGGAATGTCGGTGGCGCTGCTGCAGCTTGTTTCCTCTGGTGCTTCACGAAAGACAACACCAGCTTGGAAGCCAGCATCAGTCCTTGCAACGATCCCTCTGCGATGCTCTTGGCCACGAAACGACTGATGTTGAGTGCCATGTCTGGGTCCGAGAGCGGCTCGGCAGTCAGATCCGGCGTGAGCATGGAGCTGGACGACGCCGTCTGCAGTAGCAGCTTGTCCTTCCGTTCGCGGTCCTTCCGCTTCTTCTTCTTCTTCTTGTCCTTCTTCGGGTCCGCGCCTGTGATCAGCGGGTGACACAGGATCGCGCCGTAGAGTGCCGGGTCCTGCTCGCGGATCTGGCTTAGCATGATGTTGTACACGCGACTGTCCAACTTGTCTTTGAGCAGCTTGGCGTGCAGCTTGGCCAGCTGACGCGCCGGGTCCGCGGCGGCCTCGGCCTTGTCCTCATCTTCGTCGTCACCCGTCTCGTTCTCGCGCTCGTCTTCGCGCTCGCTCTCCGCCTCCTTGTCCTTGTCTTTTGCGTCGCGGAATTCCCGTCCGCCGCCCAGCGCAAATTCAATGTCTGACTTGGCCTCCATGAAGAAGCGCGTGAGCTCCTCCACGCGCTGTCTCCGCGCGGCATCGGCGCTCAGCAGATCGTCTTGCTTCCCGGTCACGCCCGCGGCTTTGTGGAGCGCCTCCACACCCCCGCGCTCCGGCTGACGCTCCAGCTTCACAGGCTCGGCACGCCCGCTGGTCGCAAAGAACGCCAGCGACTCGGGCGTGATCACGTTGCTGCGGTCGCCGCACAACGCCGCTAGCTCCGCCTGAAGACACACATATCGCACACGACATCCATTCACTCACTTAGTCTCTATACACAGCAAGAGCGCGGTGTCCCGCCTCCCGCCCAGCGGGAATCCAAAAGATCGCTATCCGAGATCTTGGACTTCCTCCCTCCCCCCGGGACTTACCATTAACCGCGCATAGCGGCCATCCAGCGAGTCCTTCTCCTGGTTCTCCTGGATCTCGTGCAGCACGCTGGCCTGCCGCAGCAGGCGCGATTGCTTGCTGCGCTGGCTGCTCATCGCCGCGTCGCCTCCTAGCTTCTCTCAGTCTCTGTGAACCCAATACGCCACGCTCACACACGGAACGCGACGCCCTCTGTCGTGCGCACCGAAGGCCTGAGCTGCGGTGGCGTTCGCTGCCGCCTGCCCTGCCTTCGTACGCGCGCTCGGCTCTGGTGTCCAAGAAGCTTCACCCCCAAGAGATCCACGCGTAGAGCACTTCCCCCTCAGCCGCTTTTCTTCCGGTTCTGACTGCTTGCCCTGCCGAGCAAGGCCGCCGGCCTCCTCTACGGCATATTGAGCTGCGAGCAATATCGTGTCTCAGATTTCGGCGGGAGCCGCTTGATTGCGTGTCTTCAAGCCTGTCGAAGGGCATGGCGTCGCATTCGACTGGAAAGGCCATAAATGGCGTATCTTCGGCTGTGTCGCCTTCTCCATTATTGGCGGCCAGCGTGACCTTTGGCTCGCACAACACTCCCGAGCGACGCAGACGCCGGCGGCGATAATGGACCACGCCGGCAACAACCTAGATGACGCGGACGTCTGGAGCAGCTTCGAGAAGAGCGTGGCGTACATGAAAGAGGTGGCGGCGCTGTACCAAGACACCTTTGGCGTGCGTGGGCCGCAGCAGCCCGCGTCTCCATCATCTGCGCCCAAGCAGAGCGTCACCAAGGCGCATCTGGATGAAGCGCACAACCAGACGCAGCAAGCATTGGAGCTGCTCGCCTCTAACCTGCTCAATGCATCCACGTCTGTTGTAAGCGCCATCGAGAAACAGGAAGCAGAGATTACACAGCTCACACGCAAGCTCTCGGGCGTCCGGCAGTCGATCCGCGACCGACAGGCGATGCTCGACCAGCAAGCAGCTCAACGACTCCGTTCCTCCGGTCGGAGCGTCGAAACTCGAGAACCAGAAGCTGTGGCGCCTGCCAGTGGGTTCCAAGCGCAGCAACCACTCAGCAATCAGCAACAACGTGCGTATCTTCTGGTCGCACTGCGCGCATTTCAACGGAGATGTCCGTTGGGACCTTTATCTGACGCACGCGACGGCCTACTTACGGTGACGTTACTGCATTTGTTTGCACAGACCGACTGGAGCTCTCGCTCTCACCGTCGTCAACTCCGTCCTTGCTCTACTGACAGCAGAAGCATTCGACCCGGAGTCCATTCGAAGTCACACACTCGGGTCCCTTCTGTACGCCACTCGTAGGAATACCATTTAAACGCATGCACCTCTTTCCCGCTTCTGTCAATTGAAGACCTGCACTAGCTCGACTGCTGCTGCTCAATATCCTCCACGACCAGCGCGTCCCGCTGCACGCTTTGTGCGCCCTGCTTCCGACGAGCGGCAGTTTTCGTCCGCCCACCAGCTGCACCGTCTCCGGTCGCTGGTACAGCGCTTTTCCTCCGGACTGCGTCCGCCGACGTCCTCATTCCTTGATCAGACTCGAAAGTATCAGCACTAGCCCTCCTCGACTTTGCAGCTGTACCACCAGTTCTTCGAGGCGCGGACGGCTCTAAAGTAGCCTTCTGAGGTGCTCGAGCAGCAACAGTCGCTTTTGTGGGACCACTAGTCGCACTCGTAGCTTGAGCCTCGCTGCTTTCGTGGTCACTGACGTTGACCACGGAGGAACGCTTGCCTGGGAAGCGTGGGAAACCTGACAGACGTCGCTGGCCGTTGCTAGTGGTCGAGCCTTTGCGCTTGGCTTGCAACTGCTCCCCCAGGTCTTCCTCCATGGCCGTGAGCAGGTTGGAGCTGGACTGACGGGACACGAGCGTGATCTCTTTGACGTGCTCCCAGTTCATGTCTGCGGGACAAAGCGAGCCGCGCTTGCGAGCTGCACGCGACCAAAAGCGCTCGCCCAGGATCTTGTGCTGGATGTCCATCTGCAGCTCGAAGGCCGGGAAGAGCAGCATCGGATGGCGCACGGCAAAATCCTGGAAGAGCTTGGCGCTCAGCCGGTTGTGCGCCGTGCTGGCCATAATGTGCTCCAGCTTGGCCAGGATCTTCTGCGCGCTGGCGCTGGTCTCCCAGGCGCCGCCCCAGACCTCCCGCACACAGCGTGCAGCCTCATCGGGCTCGATCTCGCCGCTGCCGTCCACGTCGTAGAGGTCAAAGGCGAAACGCACGAGGCTCGCGTGGCTGAAGGAGCAGTAGTTCCACACGGCCAGTACAAACTCGATAAAGTCCACTTCGCCGCTGCCGTCGCGGTCCATGACGGCGAATGCTTTCTCCGAGAAGCGACTGCGTTTCAGGTCCACGTAGTCGAAGAACTCGAGCATATTGATCTCGCCCGACTTGTCCTTGTCCATGGCCGAGAAGATTTGGTGCAGAGCGAAGAGGTGCTGGTGCGCCAGCCCCACGCCTTTGAGCTGCTGGACGAGAGTGTCGTTGAGGTGCAGCGCGCGGTTGAAGGCGCGTTCGCGAGCCCCCGCGCCGCCGACGGTGCAGCCAGCGCAACAGTTGCCCATTCCATGAGCGGCGACGGAACTTAGCGACTAGGCAGGCACACGACCAGGGGACGAAGCTTTGCACGTCGGCGCTGCTTGGCATCTCCACGCTATTTATTCCCATTTACCCATTTATTCCCAGCTAGTATTCCTAGCTATCTCGGGAAAATGGACTTGGCTTGGGATGTCAGCCAGGTCTCGGAGGTAGTCTTGTCGTTTGCGAGTTTGCGAGTTGGGCGCCCGGGGCGGGTAATTTGGGCGAATCGATTGATTTGGAGAGGGGCTCCACCGAGTTCGAAGGGGTTCGTGCGGGTTTCGCCCAATCTACTCGCCCTCCCCTCATTGGCTCTTTGGCTGCGCTTCAACCATCTCTGATTGGCCCGCTGGCGGGGTACTTGCAGTTTGTATTGGGCGCACGGGTGGCTGGGAGCAGGTCGACGACGCCTAGACGTGGAGCAGCTCCTCCTGGTGGCGGTCCATTCAGTCTTCGGCGGTCGCGGAGGCAGGCGGCGGTGGTGCTCGGGTGCGCGCAGCTCCTGCGCGCAGCTGCTGCGCGCGGTGCTTCTCGTGCCTGTGCGCGACTCGCGTCTGTTTGCGGCCTGTGTGCTGTGTGCGTGCTCTCGACGACGCGTCCGTTGGACGCAGTGTGTCGTTCCATGTGGTGTCTCTGTGTGCTGTGCGCTTCTGAGGATGAAAAAATCACACTAGCCGTCGAGACGCCCTCGGGCGTTGGTGAGACGCTAACACAACTCTAATTTTTTCCTGAAGAATCCCGCGACCGGTCTGCCGGCCTGGCTGCTGCAGGCCAGGCCAGGCCCGCGCTGCGCTGCGTGCGTGCGTGTGCAGTGCGGCTTCACTTGTGTTTGCATGCTTGTACTGGTTGCCTTCCGACGGGAGGCGGGGGATCCGGTGAGGACAAATGTACCACCATACTGATCTACTTGACGAGAAACATTCCATAGCAATCAACTTCTGAGGATTCCCCAACACATCGACGTAGTTCGCTAGCTGTGGTGCATGTACGAGTGTCTAGCTGTGCGCCTTGTGGTTTCTCCCATTGCATGCATGGCGACACGGAGGAGATGGCTGCGCCAGAAGCTAGGAAACGCTACTGCAATTATAATCCAGCGCTTCTAATATCGAGGTTTGCCGACTCGCGGAAGGGGCCTCTCTGCTCTTCATCTTCTCGACTTTTTGCGCGGCCGGTCGTGTCGAGTTTTAGCGGAGTTGCACTAGTACACCATTGCACACGCCGTGCACTCGCTGTGCCCGGCAGATGGGACCACTTTCACGCTAGGCAGCCAACTACTTGGCCGGGGTGCTCTTGGCTTTGCTCTTGACGTCCTCGCCCGTGAGCTGCAGCACCTTGTACGGGATGTTGGTTTCGTCCAGCTCCTTGGCAATGCCCAGCTCGGAGCGCAGCGTAAACTGTGAGATGTAGTCCCACGTGTCAAAGTGCTTCTGCATCTCCGGGTCCGGGTCGGCGTACCAGTCGTCTGCAACATTCAGGTACCGCATCAAAGCAATGAAAGACACACAGAGGCCACGTCAACCAGAGCTCCACTGCTCCAACAAGACAAACCGAGCCAAGAACCGCCCAGAAGGCCACACTTACGCCGGATGAAGTCCTTGTCGCGCATGTCAAAGTGCGACATCATGTGCTCGTACGAGTTGTAGATCTTCTTGTCGCTGAGCAGCGGCAGTGACGGTTTGAACTTGGGGTCGATGTGCTTCATCATAAGCTTCTCCCAGTCCACCGTCTCGAAGAACGGGTGCTCCATGAACTCAGTGAAGCCCTTTTCCGAGTTGCAGCCCAGTCGCTGTTCCGTGGCCACCTCTAGTAGGCGTTTCAGGAAGTCTTGCGCCGGCCGCGACAGGTGCGGCGGGAACGACACTCCCTGCGCCATCTTCTGGAGCTCGATCTTATGCTGCGTGCGCGGGGACAGCCGGAAGATCTCTTCGTTGGCCACTTCCTGGAAGAAATTGCCACCCGTGTGCACGCTGAAGGGCTGGAAGCCGCACATGAGCTCGAACACCGTGATACCGAGTGACCAAAAGTCCACGGCAAAGGTGTAACCAGGTCGCTGGTCGCGCTTCACGAGCTTGCCGGAGATGATCTCGGGCGCCATGTACCCGCGAGTACCCACAGTGGTCTTCCGGCGCGTCAGCTTCGGGTTCACAGGTTCGTATCGTGACCCACCCTCCTCTTTCTTGAGTTTCGTGGGGTCAAAGCCCGCTGCCAGCCCCATATCGGCCAGGATAACGTGGCCGTCCTCGCCCAGGAGTACGTTGCCAGGCTTCAGGTCACGGTAAATGAGTCCCAACTCGTGCATGTGGTTCAGCGCTAGCCCGATTTCCGCGGCGTAGAGTCGTACACGGTCTTCTTGTAGGTAGCCATCGCGCGAGCTCTTGAGAGCGTCGCCCAGATCGCCACCACGCACGAGTTCCGTGACGATGATGGCGTGCGCAGGTGTCTGGAAACTGTAGTGCATGTCCAGCACGAACGGGTTATGGCACACCTGCAAGATGTCTTTCTCGGACGTGATCTGGCTCAGTTGGTCGTGGTGTTCGTCCAAAAGACCGGTTTTCAGCTGGATCTTCATGGCTATCAAGCGAAACGAGAGACCACACACACAACACGTGAACAGTGAGACAGCGGAACGAAGATTCAAGGACGCAGAAGCCGTGCGTACCGTAGTGTTTCCCCGTGGACTTCTTCCGTGCGTGCACAACACGACCAAAGCCGCCGCTGCCTAGTAACTCCAGGTACTCAAAGTCCTCGACCGTGACCTTGTTGTACGTGTCTTTGAGGTCTTTCTTGAAGGCCTCGTACTCGGGCGTGCTCTTGAACCGCATGAAGGTGCTCTGCACCATATCGGCAAGTACATTAGCCATGAGAGGGTCGAAAAATTCCACCGTCGCGGCCGAAGCACCACTGGTATCAAGTTCGGCGACTTTTTTCTGCAGGTGTAGGCACCCCAGTAACAACAACACAAAGCCAAAACAGTCACAACAGATTGCTGTGAGTACGACAGTTGACACCACCATGCCGCAAACAAGGTAGTAGCGAGTGCATGGGAAAGAGCGTACGTCGTAGAGTGCGACAAGGTCGGAGGTGATGCTGCCGAGTGCCATGGGGGAGCCACTCTTGACGTATTTGCGGTAGATAAGCTTGGCCATCGACTTGCGATAGCCGGCGGATGGCGCCTCGCGGAACTCCTTGATCTCCACCCAGCAGAAAAAGGTCTCGGAGGTCAAGATCTTCTTGGCAAAGGCGCCAATGTGTTTTTGGCCCACGGGGTCGTGCAGGAGATTGAGCAGCTCCTGCTCGTTCGTGGACGGCTCGTTCAGTGTGCCGGAGTACGGCTGCGCGATCTTCCACTGCGTCTTGGCAGCTTCCAGCGGCGCGTGGTGCGGTTTGTTCGCTAGGTTAAACAGCGCGGTCATGATTCGTCCTGGCGTCTGCAGCTTGGCTGTCCCGCTTGATTCAGCCGGCACGGAGGCGCCGCTGCCCATGGCTCCGCTGCCTCGCTGGCTGGCTTAGACGCACACACAACAGCACCGCAAGAACGGCAAGCGACGCGTAGAAGTGATCTCCCCACGCTGCAATGGCCCAGCTGAAGCGATGGCGGACGAGGTGTCGGGAGTAAGCAGGTGAAGCACTAGACGGAAGAGCGGTCCGCAGAAAGCAACCGACTCTGACGAAGGGTCAGGGGCTGCGCACACGGCAAGGCAGGCTGGGGCCAAGGGACTGAAAGCGCAGCGAGACGAGACGACAATAGGCTCGCGACGCACGACAAGAATAGCGCGCGGTTGAGCGAGCGCTTGGCACTACAGCTGCCATGTGCTTCGTCCGCTCCACACACCTCGACCGTTTTCCACTTCCACATGAGCTCCTCGCGCTCTGAGGTGGCGCCTCAAGGTAAAGTGACCCACACTATCGCTTCCTATTCCCACCGCTGTTTAGTGGAGGATGGCTGTTAATTTAGGAAGCGGCTCCTACATCAGGCTGCACTTCAAGGCGAAGAGAATCTCACAAGATATTCCCCCCTTTCAGGGCGAAGCAAGAAGAAGAAGAGGAAGAAGACCAGTGAGTATGAGGGGGCTGTGGCTGCGCACTGCGTGCGCGCTCGCGGCGCTGACGGGCGTGCTGTGCGCGGGCGAAACCGCAGCGGAGACGCAGGCGGACATCACGAGCTATTCACTGACGATGGAGCCGGTGGAGGAAGGCTTCTGTGACTCCACCAAGCAACTCAGCGGCTACTTCAAGATCGACGGCTCCAAGTCCAAGAACTACTTCTACTGGTTCTTCGAGTCGCGCGGCTCGCCGGCCACGGACCCGGTGGTGATCTGGCTCACAGGCGGCCCGGGCTGCAGCTCCATCCTGGCGCTGCTGTCCGAGAACGGCCCGTGCACGGTGAATGATGATCTGTCGCTGAAGAGCAACCCGTTCTCGTGGAATGCGCGTGCCAATGTGCTGTGGATCGACCAGCCTGTGGGTGTAGGCTTCAGCTACGGCGATGTGAGTGAGTACGACACGACGGAGAAAGAGGTGGGCGACGACATGTTCCACTTCCTGCAGGAGTTCTTCCAGGCGCGTCCTGAGTATCAGAAGCAGCCCTTCTACGTCTTCGGCGAGAGTTACGCCGGTCACTACGTCCCAGCCATCTCGCACCGCATCTTCACGGGCAACCAGAAGAAGGAAGGGCCTATCGAGATCAATCTACAGGGCTTTGGCATTGGCAACGGCCTCACAGACCCCGAAGTACAGTACAAGTACTACCCGGACATGGCGTACAACAACTCGTACGGCGTCCACGCTGTGTCGTACCCGGTGTATATGGCCATGAAAGCGGCTGTGACGCCTTGTGTGGCTATGATCCACAGCTGCCAGAGCAACAAGGGGGCTTGCCTGGCGGCCCAGACTTTCTGCAATGCGGCGCTGGTGGCGCCATACTCGACTTCGGGCCTCAATGTGTACGACATTCGCTCCAAGTGTGAGCACCCGCCCATGTGCTACGACTTTTCCCACGTGGAGAAGTTCCTGCGACTGGAAAGCACACTCAAGAAGCTGCACGTGAGTCCCAAGAGCTCCAAGTGGCAAGAGTGCAACATGGAAGTGCACGCTGGCTTCTCCTTCGACTGGATGAAGAACTTCCAGCAGCTCGTGCCGCCCATGCTGGAGGCCGGCATCAAGGGACTCGTGTACGCTGGTGATGCTGACTTTATCGTCAACTGGTTGGGCTGCAAGGCCTGGACACTAGAGCTGCCCTGGAGTCAGCATGAGCAGTTCGCGGCCGCCGAAGACAAGGACTGGCTCGTGGACGGCAAGAAGGCTGGTAAGGTCCGTGAAGTCGGGTCGTTCTCCTTCGTGCAGGTGTTCGAAGCCGGCCACATGGTGCCGCTCAACCAGCCCAAGAACGCTCTGGCGCTGCTCAAGGCTTTCACACTGCCCAAGGAGGAGCAAGAGCACAAGGATGAGAGCATTGGGGAGGAGGACGCGGAGACGGAGCTCATGGACATGCAGGCTCTGATCAAGGAAGAAGGGTTCATGAGTGTCCAGTAAAGCAGCAACGCAGAAAACTAGGAAGGGCTTCCTCTGTGGAGCAAACTGTGGGAAAGAGGCTGAGGAAGACAGGAGATTAATGCAGTGCGAGGCCGAACACGACTTGCGCTTGCTTCAGAGCGGTTTCCGAGCCACCAGCGTGTAACCACCCACGTTCCCAGCATGGAAAACTCGCGAGACGCTCGAGTAGAAGTGGTTGAGGCCCTTTGCAGCCTCTTCGCCGTCGCGGGCGATGTGGGAGGCCAGGTTTGCATTGTAGGTGGCCGCACGCTCGGCCAGATAGGGCTGCCATTTGGTGGTCACGTCCGTAAAGTTCAGTTCGCCAAAGCCGCACTTGGTCAGAGTAGCCACCAATTGCTCTTGTCGTAGTAGATCAGAGCAGTAGATGTCTTCCTTGAGTGTTTGTTTGTCTTGAGTCGTGAGCTCTGGGCCGCGTTGGAAGAAGTCTTCCACGTAGAGTAGACCGCCAGGCTTGAGATTGTCGAAGCAGCGCTGGAAGAGCTCACGCCAGTTGGCAATGTGCAGAAAGCACAGCAGTCCCACCACAGCATCGTATGTGTCCTTGCTCACGGCCATGGTCAGAAAGTCCCCGTTGAGGTGGGTGATACGGTCATCCAGCGCACAGCGGCGCGTCAGCTCGCTGGCTGCAGCGCTCAGATCCGGTTGCAGCTCCAGTGCGTGCACTGCACAGCCGCTGCGGTGCGCCAGCAGCCGTGCCGTGCCGCCGAAGCCCGTGCCAACGTCCAGTACGATCTTTTGCTTGGCGACGTCCGCACGACTCTCGGGTGCGTCCTTCTCGGTCAGCAGCCCCACGATCTTGCGCACGGGCTCATCGCCGAAGAAGTGCAGCGAGTCCAGCATGCCCAGCTTCTCTACGTCCACCACGTCCTGCTTGCTAGTGTAGCCCAGTTCGCACAGCCGCCGGTCGATGCGGTCCAAGTGGTGGTACAGCTTCATGGTCTTGATCTCCGTCTCCTTCATTGTGGCGTGCGGTGGGTAGAGGCTGGCGTGGACTGGGATCTTCAGGGACGTGTGGGGTCTGTGGCGCGGCTGGCAAGTGCAGGAATGAGTCGAATCGCAACCGTGTTCTGCATTCTGCGTTCTGCGTCCTGTTTCAAGTTGCTGCGTCAGGCTCAGACTCGCGCATTGGGTGACACCACCACTTGGAAACGGAGGGCACCACCTGCGTTCTCTTTGAAAGTCGATATACGTCGCGTGACACAGGCGACGTACGCACCGCTGAGCCTATTGAAGAGTGTGGAGACTGCCTTTTGTCCCGTTGTACATGTTACCCCTGCGCCAATCGGCTGTCTAGTGGTAACGTGAGAGATGCTATCTGGAAGGGAAACGCAGAAGGAACGAGCCTCGAAAGGTCGTTGCGGAGCCTGTCACCATGTGGTCGCGTTACTCGAAACCGACAGATGTACAGCAAGAGTTGGGCATTCAAAAATGTTATGTGCACATTTTGGTTTTGCAGTGCTGTGCAAGGTCAACGTGCCCAGTTTGGATGGATGCTGCTGTACCGTATGAACACGCACATTCACTCTTTGTAAAGAGAAGCCTCGATGTGCGCTGGTGTGGAGTTAGGCAGTAATGTATGTTGAACTGTCGGTTTAGTGTTCCTCCCCTTTTCTGTCTGACGTGGGGCGAGCACCGCGGTTATGTACGAACACGCAGCACGAAACCGACCAATCCACGAGCAGCTCGCTGGAGCAATCGAGCCAATCAGCAACGACTTTGATGTTGAAGCCCAGCACAATGCGTCCCTGCAACCTTCACCCACATGTGCCTGTGGAGCAGCGTGTGGGGCGCCCCCGCGGTTCTTCAAGGGGCACACGCACGCACCGCTTCGCGCCTGGCCACATGCACCCAGCGCCAGCAGCCCGGGAGCCTGCTGGGTCCGACGCCGTAGGCGGCGAGCGCTGCGCTTCGTCGAGCTTTGCGTGCTGCAACCATGGAAGGAGGTCACGAGCTCGAGCAGGAGCCAGACCCACAACCGCCTGCATGGGGCGCCAGTGGTTCAGATGGGCAGACGGGCGAGTTGGGAGCGCGGTCATCGGGCGATCAGGCAGCAGCGGTCGGGACGTCCGAGTGGGTGGCTTGCACCAGCGACGGCGGAGACACGTACTACACCAACGTGGTGACCGGCGAGACGTCATGGGACGTACCAGCGGAGCAACACGAGGAGGAAAACCGCGAGACTTTGGTGGGACAGGTAGAAGCAGGCATGAACTGGATCACAGAGGACCGCAGCGCTGCTGCAGGGCTCGGAGGTCCTGAAGAACTGGCCATGAGTGATTCCATGGAGCCTATGCCAGGGACGAGTGCGGACGATGAACAAGCTGGCGATGGTGAAGTGTATGCGGTTGTCTGGGAAACGCTGGAAAGGCTGGAGCAGCAGGTGGAAGACCTACTGGCGCTCGAGGACCCAGAGGGGGACCAAAGCACTGCCGGGATCAGTGATGATGATGCTTTCGCTCGCACCACTATCGATGGCGCGTTTGATGAACACACTTCGGTGGTTGGAAGCGAAAACACGCATCAAAAGGTAGACGTCCACGACGAGGATGATCCCGGTCTTGATATAGGGTACTGTGAGGCCACGTGCGACCCCGATACAGAGACAAAAAGCGAGAACTCTTGTGAGAGAGACGACTTTGTGTCTGACGGTGCGAGCAAACGTGTTGAATCTGACGCAGTGCTATACGCGGACAACGAAGCTGTGAGTGCTATTCCCTCGGAAATGATTTGTTCGGTAGATGACCAGCAAGAGTCGCACAAAGTTCTTGAGCTGAAGGAGCAGCCAGTTGAGCCCTCGTCTGACTCGCTAAGCAACATTGGGGAGCTGCGTGGCGTGGAAGTTGGTGGAGAAGGCGACACAGATCCCGTTGAATGGTCAGAGGAGCCACTTCCAGACCAGGCAGGTGCCGCTTCTCTCCACGCGGATGACTGCACTCCTGAGAGTGAACCAGACCGACCAGGGACGACCGATTCCACTGAGACTCTGAAACAGATGTCACTAACTCCAATTGAAGCTCCAGACCCGGACACATACCACCACTCGACTCTTAGTGGTCGCGGTAGCCACAGTGAGAGGACCACTGACATGTCCGTGCCTGCGTTTGCCAGCGACAATGCTGGAGATCACGTTATCGAGTGGTTGGAGCTGTACGACGAGGAGTTAGGTGCCGCTTGCTACTACGCGTTGCAGTCGGGCGAGCTCCGCTGGGAACTGCCGGACACAGCAGCAGATCATATTCGGCAATGTGACGGAGAGGCCGTCGTGCGCGCGGTTGTAGCGATACAAAGCACAGCTCGCGCTCACCAGGCGCGCACTCGTGTCTTTGCCATGAAACAGCAGAGACTCGAGGAGTTCGAGACGGAAAAGCAGTGGCCAGAGTGGATCTTACCTGGAGATGACGCGATTGGCGGCTTTCCGGATCTTGGAAGCCCGCGAGAACAGGAGACGGGGTCGGAGCCGGAGGCGCTGTGGGTAGAAGTATACGACCCAGTGCAGCACGTGCAGTATTACTACTGCTCACGCACGGGCGAGACGCGCTGGGATGCTCCTGATGTCTTCGTGTCGGCGGCGGAGGACCGCGAGGTGGCTGCGGCCATCACTATCCAGTCACTATCCCGCACGCGTCTTGCGCGTAGACAACTCCAAGCACTGAAGGAGGAGCAAAAGCCTCGTGACATGTCGCCTCAAGCACATGCAGAGGCACATGCAGAGACACATGCAAAGGAAGATGGCGATCGTGAACGTGAAGCCACTGGTCGTCGAGAAATGGTGCAGCAGGAGTTACTCCAGTTGGCATACGGTGACCGGTTCTGGGGACTTGACGTGCACATGCACGAGGTGGAGCGTCAAAAGCTTGAAGAAGAGCTCATGGCTCGAGCGGAAGTGCTCTATCGCAGTGCCAACTCAAGTTCAGGAGAACTGCTGATGTCTAGTAGCTCTGAGCACATGTTCCAAACTTACGAAGAACGAATCATGGAGGAGGACGAGGAATTCGACGATGACGAGGACAACCCCGAGAGACAACTGAGGGAGTTTCAGGACGAGTCGGACGCACGCGTCGCGATGGCGACCGAGGAGATGCAGCAGTGCGCTGATGGAGACAGTTTCTGGGGCATTCAGGCCGAGGAGATCCGTCAGAACGAGGCTCGTGCTGCCATGGCCAAGGAGGAAGCTGCCAGTCGCCAATTCGGCGAGGATCTGCACACTCAAACTCTATGTGCAGAGTGGGCAGCCGAGGCGGAGAGAAACGCCGAGGAAGAGTTTGCGGCCCGCGGCGGACAGGAAAAGCTCGCGCAGACACGATATCTGCGCTGGTTCTACCAGCAATGCATCTCCGTGGACGAACTGCTCGAGTACAACTGGCCTACAAAGCAGCAACAGCAACAACAGCGGCTGGAGGAGCTGCCGACACCCATAATTCGGAAAAGACAGCCCGTAGCACCCCAACCTCCACCGCTATTGGGACCGGGCACGCCGTATCTGCTGGACGATTTGGTGGTACGCGAACGATTGGAACGCGGTGATCTCCGCTACGGCTTGCGTTCCCTTATGACAGTGCACCACCAGCATACGAACGGTATACGCAGCAGTCGTTTCGACATTGCGCAGGCTACTCCGGATTGTGCTTTCAACAGTGCGGCGGCGGCAGCTCTTCTCCGAAGAAGAGATCGATGCGGTCCATTCGACCCGCGAAGACAAAGCTATCATGGGATGCCATTGACTCCAGATATGCGGTACCCGCACGACGGAGAATGCGTGCAAGACTGTGAAGGGCCCAGTGCAGCTCTGCGTTCCATCAACTACCACCGTTTAATGGTACGCTACCTCTGGTCACGAATTCATGATGTATGTGTTGGTTGACGCGCTAATATGCCACGCTTGTGGTGCATTTGGCAGGCCCCAGACCCGAATGTGCCGGCGAGGTTCAACGGAGTTCCTTACAGACCGAGCCAAGTAAGTGTAACACGCCTTTTAGTCGGCTGAATGACGAGCGCCTTGCGCTTTACTGACGCTCGTGGGTTTGTTTGTGGGGTTTGCATGGGTAACCTGCAGCTCAGCCCGACACGCGAGATTCTGTGCGGAGATCACCGCAAACTCACACAGTTACCGTCGCTTGCCAAGCCCAAACCTGGCAAAGGCACACAGCGAAAAGGACTGCGGAAGCTACAACGAGCGAAGCCCAATGGCAAGACGAAAGCAAGAGCGAGGGCAAAAGCCAAGGCGAGGAGCGGTATGGGGGCACAGCATCGGTCCAACAACGACTGGGACTCGCTTTCTGCCCGAGAGCGCGAGGAAAGCGACCCTGCACTGGGCTCCAACTGCGAAGGCGACGACGATGCTGACAACGAAGACAAAGGCGGCGTGGAGGTCGACCCACGAGAGCAGTTTGCTCGAGAGGAGCACCGGGTATTGGCACGCGTGTTCGCACTCATGGACTTGGACGAGAGCGGCACAGTGAACCAGCGCGAGATGCGCTGGGCACTCCGACGGGACGAAGAGATCCACACACTGGCCACAACATCCCCACTTCTGCGACTACTGCTCAAGCGCCGCACGTACATGGAGTACCTCTTTGCGCCACGCGACGAAGCGGACGACGCTGCTATCACAGACGTTGACGCTGGCCCTGCCAGTGATGGAAGCGAGCTGTCCTGGGAGGTCTTCCTCGAGCGCTGCGAGCATATGTACCTCCAGCTGATGGCTGAAGGACTCATTCCGCCGATACTTGTGGTGCCGGACATCACTGATGAAGCTGGTCTGGGTGAGGAGAACAGACAGGACGATGTACAGCCTCACGACGAAAATGGCACCGGTCCTGGACAAGAGGAAGACGAGGAGAGCCACGAGGAGCACACGATTCGGCGTGTGTTTGCGCTGTTAGACGGCGACGGGAATGGCGTACTGGAGTTGGCTGAAGTTCGCCAGGCGCTCTACGAGACGGCCAACTCGGCCTCCAACGCCATTGCACTGGCCAACGCCGACACGATGGCGAAAGAACTCCATGATCTCGTGGCAGACTCTAAAGCGCTTCAGCCCATGCTGCACGAGGAACTCTTCATGACGGCGTTCAGCAGGTTCGAGCCGCTGGACCCGCGCGGCATCTGCGAGGAGGAATTCGTGGCTTTCTGCCTTGAAATCGCACAAGTCGCAGCGGCCAACAACATGGCGGTGACTGCAGAGTAGAAGAGCACGACAGTGTCCGTGCTTTCTGGCTTGTGACAGTGGTTGCGCTAGACAGCATGAGCAGTAGAGGTGCCAATAGATCAAGGCTGTAGCACAGACACCGATAGATCTGTACTGTCTCGTCTTCAGCGCTGCAAAAAGACGCTCTTCCTGTGGATAGATGACGCCAGCGTGCACTGGGTAGCCAACGCATACAGCTCTAGCAACTACCATGGTAGACAACACCGCTAAGCTAGTTGCGCGTAAGACGCGAAAAGCCATTCAGACTTGCTCGGTGTCTGGCAAGTGCAGGTTTTTAGATTGACGGGTGTCAATATCCACAGCGCAAGTAACCAGCACCACAGAGTCGGGTCTGCAGATCATGCATTGTCGAGGTGAGACCCGGAAGAGCTCTCTATGCATCGACTAGTTCAGCTTCGAGCTTTACATCTGTGACGCGTGCAAGAAGTCGTTCCTGGCAGCTCATTAGAAAGAGGTACGGAAGAAGAGAAGTTGGGACGGCTTTCACGGGACCAAGTGTTGCAGACATGTGAGAGCAAGTCACCGTCTTCTCAAGTCTGCAGCGCGGTTCTAGCTCTCAGTAGTGGCTCAACCAGGTCAAAGAACGCCGCGATTGCACTCCGAACGCGACGCTCATGCCTCCTACCACTGGGTGTCAGTGTCGCCGGGTAGAAGAGCAGACAACTGCCTCGTCGCCATCCCACCACACTGCAACTGCTGCCGGTGGCACCTTGCTTTGGCTCCTCAGGCTGTGTGGCAGGTATGTTTTTCCACGTGAGATACTCCAACTGCCTCTGATTCTTGGGAACAGAAGCGTTTGCCTCTGAAGCAATCACTGGCGCTGCTGCAAACTCAACGAATGGAATGAGTACGCGTGCAACGGCGTAGGCCGGTCCGGTCCGGTGGGGCTCCATGTCCGTTGCGCGGCCGACGTTTTGGTCTACGGCGAGGATCCGCTGCAGTACGTTGGGCTCTGTGTGATCCATCACGGCGTTCTTGGCTCGCCAGCGCGCTTTCTTGAGCCTTTTGGCGCGCCTCTTCTTCTTACTTTTCCCCGCACTGTGACTCTCCTTCACGACAGCTTTCGCGTGGGACGGTAGTGGCAGCAGTGACCGTGTGGATGCCATCATGTTGCGGAAGCTGCGGGTCAATCCACCACCTCCTCTGGGCATCTGTGCTAGCATCATGGGCGGATTCGGTGCTCGGGGTTCCTGGCTGCCCTTCACTTCGCCGACGTTGGGGGCGTTGAGCGACTCATGGCTTCCAGAGTTTCGTTCTTCACCCTCACTGCACTCGCTGCATTGCGACTCGCCCAAGCGCTCCGAGTAGTGGAAGAACACAAACTCCTCGCCTTGTTCAGGTATTAGAGGGGGGTCGCTGGTGCTTGGTGCTGATAAGAAGAGTGTTTCAACGAGAGCAACGAGTTCGTGCTCGACCTGGTCCTCCACCGCTCTTGAGAAGGCGTCACGGAAAAGCCGAGGCTAGTATGGCACGCACAGATCATTGCAGCATGCAGTAGACCGTCAGTGAAAGCCCCTACAGCTCAGAAAATCGAAACGACGAGAAGAACGCACCACTTGGTTGAGTGTCACCATGAGCCGCAGCTCGGTCGCATTGCCGTTCTCGTAGTTGTACGCCACGCGACGAACGAGCCATCTGCCATGGCAACAGCACGGGGAAGGAGGCGAGAGTAAGTGATGACGGAGCATGTCGCATCACCAGAGCAATAGGCGAATACGCCTCAGCACGGGAAGAAATCCGCAAACATGTGTACTTGGCTGCTGCAGCACCGACTGTCGGTGCCGTGAAAAGGACCTGCCACCACGGAATGAAGATTGCGTCGCACTCTTGCAGTCAGTCTTTCGCGTTGTCCGCACAAACAGCTTCACACCGCGAGAGCAGCGCATGTAAGTACTGACAATGAGAAGCTTCTTGGAGGGCGTTCGGGCCAGCACCATGCGCTCCTTTGGCGTGGCGAACATGGCGATACCAGTGTCAGTACAAGAAGGCGACGAGTCTCCCACTGCGTCGAACGCATCGTCGACGTCTGGAGACTGCACACTGCTGTCTGCACGCCGCAGACCCCACAAGTCAGCTCTAGTTGAGCTCCAGTCCGCACCAATACAACAAGGAAGCAGAAGTTCCAGTCGAACCTGCAAAATTCTGCAGCGCGAAGATGAGCGCGCCGAGGTTCAGACGCTCGGCCTTGGGGTGTCGCGCGTCGAAGGCGGCCGAGAAGGACCGCGTGTAGTGCAGCGTACCCGAGAGCGCCTCCACGACCACTACACCCTCCATACTCGATGGCCGAGGGACGAGCACACGGGGTGGCTGGTTACTTGATGGACGTGCACTCAGCTTCACTGGGCCTGACTCCCCGAGGATAATTTTAGCTGACAAACTCTAAGAATCTCAGGCTGAGACGATGACGCTGGAGCGACGTGAAGCGCCCACGTCGCGCCGCCTAGCTAAACGGCGCTTTAAGCAAAGATTTGGACGCCTCTGTCCACCCATGCCCTTATTCATAGCGTTGACGACCGCGAATGCGCTGCACCAGGGGCTTCAACCAAGTATACCTCTCTTGCCGCACCAGCTGATTGGTTGCGCAACAGGCACAATTGAAGATACCCAACCAATAATATCAGCGCATGGACATTTAATCGCGTTGATTGGCTGATGACTCGACCTTCAATACCGAACAGGCGCTCCCAATGTACCACTGAGTTCCCACGAGTTGCCATCATTTTGTTGCAACTCGCCCTCGATTATTCATCCGCACCAAGGCCAGGATTGGCCAATCACAGGTAAATGGGATCTAGCCTAGCAACTACTCGTGATACGAATGAAACCCTGATCACCCTGTTTGACTGCTACGCGCTCCATTGTCATGGATCCCGACCGCTCAAGGCCACAAGAGCTTCGCTCGCTCTGCGCGGACCAAGGACAAGTCGTGGTTCCAGTAGGAAGAGCACTACACAACGAAGACATGCTCGTGCTGCGGGAGACTCAACCGCAGTATCACCAGCGAGGTCTTCTCGTGCTGTCACTGCAGCCTGACGCTTGACCGCCACGTGAACGCCGCACGCAACATCTACCTCAAGAACGGACACCTGCTCACCCGGGCTCCTGGAGTCCGAGTGACCGGAGACGCCTACTCCGCGGTTGTTCGTTGCGCGTGAGCTTGCTCTCACACACCGACCCGAAACAGAGAACGGTATGCCTTCTAGGGCCAGGACGGTACTCGGGTATCTCATGGTAACGTAGGGATATATCGAGGCGAACAGATACGGACACGTCAACGACGTCTCCAGCAGTGGCTAGGAGCTTCTCGCGTCTTGTTCCTACTTGCATCTTGCTCCAACAACATGATGAGTGTCTGTCGACACCACCCACTCACAAGTATCGTACCGAAGCGGATCCTGGATACTCACTTGGTTGCTTTCTAGCTGAG
This sequence comes from Halophytophthora batemanensis, assembly GCA_023338225.1. NCBI lineage: Eukaryota > Oomycota > Peronosporomycetes > Peronosporales > Peronosporaceae > Halophytophthora > Halophytophthora batemanensis. Next base: position 64,752 of record JAADYK010000003.1, read on the forward strand.
CTTCTTCGTCTCTATCGCTCCCTCAAGCTCCGTGTCGTGTACGTTGACGTTATTCGATTTGCTGACCATCAGCAGGTACCAGGTGTCACCGGCGCTGGGTTCTTGGGACACGGGGCCGTTTGAATCATGGCCTGAATAGGGACTCACGCTCCAGGGCACGTGAGCTGTGGTGGATGAACTGGACAGAACCGAGACGTGCTGCGGCTCCACACAGCGGAGTTAGTGGCGGTCTAGCTGCTCCATCGGCTCCAGGATATTCTCTCTCGACGGCTGACGCGCTGGTTCCAGCTTGCGGTCCTGCTGGGCGGTCTCCTCGGCCCGCAGTTTTTCGTGGCGGTCTTCCGAACTCTGCTTGACCGTACGCGCCAGCTTACCGTCGCCGTCCTTGTCATCGTCCTAGTCATGTGCAAGCGCGCGCCGTCTAGTCAGGATTCTTGCGCCAAGCGTCACAGCTACAAGGTAGAGTGTCACACAAACCCGCAGCTTGCTTGGACGTAGCGAAGACATAGCTGCTGCGAGGGCTGGGCCTCCCTTTCGCGAACGAGCTGCTTGAGCCTCGTGCCTATGATCCCCCGACACTGCCTTTCTCGGGCCACCAACCGGGTGTATCCATAATGGATACATATACGAATTCCTGGATGTACCCATCGCCTAACAGGTCCGATATTTTTGGCTCTCCAGATGAATATGGAGCTCCTGCCTCGAGCAGAGGAGTTTCACGTCCTCGGATGCATGAACGGGCGCGCCGCCGCCGCCGCCCCGCTACCTGTCTTTGTGAGGCGGTGCGTGACTGTGGCCCACTCACCAACCGCAGAGCAAAGCGCAACGCCCCAGTAGCAGTCGCAAGCGAAGCAAGAGCCCCGACAGCCAGAGCCGAGAAGCAGTATGGCAGACGTGCAGCAAGCAGCGCCCGTGTGCGCGACAGACGTGGACGTAGTGGCCGTCAAGGCACACAGGTCGCCTGCGCAGAAGGAGGAGTACAAGGTGGTGTGCTGCGGCAACTCGGCGCGGGACCTGGTGCTCATCCCGATCTGCCTCTCGGGCATCTACATCATGGCTGGCTGCATGTTTGCACTGTGCACGCGCGCCGTGATACAGACGGACGACACCAACACAGCGCTCTGGATGTTCTTCGGCGTCTACGTCTGCTTCGTTTCCATGCTGGGCATCGTGCTCTTCACCACGGCCTACAACCGCAAGCTGCTCAAAGCGCACGAGGACGACAACCCGGACGACGAGTGAGCAGGCCTCCAGGCACGAACAACAGCAACGACGACAGCGCAGTGCAACGTCCTCAGCCGTCCCCTTCCCTTCTCTCCATCTCTACTGCTTTCGCTTTCGCTTTCGCTTTCGAGGCCCCGGTCTCCATAAGTAATTCTACACGCTTCTGACCCCCATCACTCTTGATTCGAAGAACGTCCTGAACGCCTGGACTTTGGATTGCCGTGTCTAACGCACAGTAGTTCTACTGCGCGGCGCCACGGGCCGGGACGTATGCGTTGAACTGGCCAGCGCACTAACAGACACGACGTTATCACCGCGCACAAAGAGCTGCTTGGCGTAGTCACGTTGCGTTCCACCGGCGCCAGCTAGTAGTCGGCGATTGCGACGCGGGTTCGCAACGGAGAAGACGGCGTCGGCATCGACGCGCTTGCCCTCACGAAGCTCCCGTTCCATCCGCTGCTGACACGCCAACGGGACATATTCCAGTGCTACGTCCAATAGTACCAAGTTCAGATGCTTGTCGAACGCCTTGAGGAAGCCTGTGCACGTGCCACGCACGCTATTGACTCGACGGACCACCACCAATACGCGTCGGCGCTCCAAGAAACACCGGCGTAGCACCGTAAAGGGGCCGTCCAAGTACGTGTCTGTCGCCAACAGCACGAGAGAGAGAGAGCAGGAATCAGAGGATTAGCGCGTGTTCTAGTTCAGACGCATGTCTTGGAGCAGATCCAGTGGGGCGCAGCATACCTGCGAGTTGTTCAAACAGAGAGGGTGGCGCTGGGGCTTTCGTTCTCGACTTGGCAGTGGTGGTATCGGCGGAGGGGCTTGGCTTTTTCGGTCGAAGGAGGACCTTCTGGTAGTTGACGTCCGACTCTGGGAGCTGCAGCCAGCCAAAGTGAGTGCAAGTTGAGCATCTACGTCCGCACAGATCAATTGCCAGCGCGCGGCGGTCCTTACCAAGTGGCGACACTTCTGAATGTTGTCGAGTGGATGTGCTGAGGCCACGGGCACGTGAACCCGACTGCTAGGAGCACGTAGCGCCTGCAAGGCGTCAAACTGCGCAGAGCGGAAGTCTAGAGCGCCACCCGAAGACTTGGGAAGCGAGTACGCATGGAAGTCGCGCTGGTACTGGCATTGCGTCGCTGCAGCTGCTACTGGAGGCTGCTCCGTGGGAGCGCGAGTGGCGCTGGTGTCCGCGGGCGTCGTAAAGTCTGGCGCGGCGCCGTATTTCTTGTGCAACTTGGCGGCCAGCTTCGACTCGCGGCCGGCGAACTTGCGCACGATCTCCGCGCTGGGTGCGCATTTCGCCACCATCGGCAATGCAGCGGTAGTAAGAGAAGGAGCAGCAAGGCACGCAGTAGCAAGGAGGGCATTCGCGCGCGCACAGAGCTACACGCGCAGCTGCTTGCAGAGGCGCGTGCAGCGCAAGTGCACGTACATGTTCTGCGTGTTGCCAGGGTTATGCTTGGCGTAGTAGGCGCGGAGCCGCGCCTCCACGAGCGCCGGGTCCAACGCGTCGGCGCCCATACTCCCGCTGGTGCTTCTGGTGCTTTTGCTTGTCAGGGTCCCTGGTGTACCAAGCAGTGGCACTTGAAGCCCGTAAATAACAGTCCAAAAGTGGACTTTGTAGAACTGCCGCGTTTTTATCCGCCTTTGCCTGCTTGGGCGCGCAGCAATGCGCATGACCGCCGGCCAGAGAAGTCCTGCGAGTCCGACGATGGAGCGCGAGCGCGCGAAAGCTCGCGCCGAAGCAGGCGCCTCTGCTGGTGGTGGGGACCCCGTCTCGGCTGGCGCTGGCGCTGCGGAGAGCGCGGCTGCGGCTGCGGCTGGCGGGCAGGCGGAGGCGCCTCGGCCTGCGACGCCGGTGCAACGGCTGAAGCTGCAGCTGTTCCACCGACTACAACGGCGGCACCGCGACGCCTGGAAGCGCTACTGGGGCGCCTTCCAGAGCTACCTGGCGGCGCAGCTCTCTCTGGAGGAGTTCCACGCGCTGGCGGAGGAGCTGCTGGGTCCGGACAAACGTACGTGTCGAGGTGCAGGCGGGCTGACTGGAAGGCGTTGCGCGTCGCACGTCGCGCGTCGCGCTCGGCAAAGCTGATTGCTTCGATGCTTTTCTTTTGCGTGCTGCCAGATCTCCACAATCGGTTCGTGGTGGCGTTGCTGGACTCCGCGCACCAGCGGCCGGAAGGCGCCGGTGCTAACAGTCAAAGCAGACACGAGCGACGAGAAGCCAAGAGCGACGCGCGGGAGGGCAAGGCGGCGTCGAGCAAGGCGGCGGGCAAGACGGACCCACTGATTCAAATCATCCGGGAGGAGAGCGCACGCCGCCGTGAGTCATTTGGCGCGCATATGGGTCTGTGCGTTGGTTTGCGTGGATTCCTGGCTAACGCATCGTGCTGCTTCGTGCGGCAGATCCGACGACCACGGACGAGCAGGACTCGGATGCAGCCGTGAGAAGAAAGCGGCCGCACAGCAGTATCACAGCCGCTGCCGCGCACTCCCCGGACAACCATGGTACATTTGCTTGACTTCAGCCCTCCGTGCTTCCATTGAGTCAGTGCAGCTAACGTGAATCGAATCCGTGTGCTCTCACAGCCGTGCACAAACTACTGCACCTGGCAAGCACCACGAGCGACGCATCGCCACATGGTGCCGCCACCCAGCACATTGAAGAGCATCCGGACCACCACTCCGCTAAGCTCCTGATGGGATTGGGGGTGTATACTTCTACGATCAGCCCGTCGTCAGCCTTGATGACACCGGACGCTGGGTCATCCACTCAAGGGTTTGACTCCAGGGCCGGCCGTTCCGATGGATCTCGCCAAGACAAAGCCCACAGCCAAGGCGAGACAGAAGAGAAGGACAACGTGAGCCGCCGGTTGTGACGGAGTGACCGCGACGCTGGACGGTGTGCCACCTAGTCGAGATGTCCAGCGTCGTCCTCCTTTGTTGGTTACTTACCAGCAAGTACTGGTAGCACGACGTTGCTGCGCGCATCTCAGTCGCTTGGTCCTGTTCCCCCGATGGATTCGCCACTTCGCTGCCTGCCATGAACTGTCACGACTGCTACATCGAGAAGCGGACAAGGTTTCAAGTGGCAGCAGGACAAGGCGCGACTTGGCGGCACGAATTGGTGGGAGTGGGCGCTTGTTGTCGTGGTAGCGTTACATGTACGTGTCGCCAAGTTCGCGGGCGGGGTGCGGCACGGTGGAGTGCGATCGCTAGAGCGGGAGGAAGCACACAGTGGACAGCAGAGTGACCAGCATGAAGTGTAATGTAAGAGTGACCAAGTAGCTTACCTGCTGTGCTCTTCGGCGCAGGTAGCGGCGCCATTCCGGTGCACGAGGCGCTCGGCATCTTTCCAGGATCAACGACGCCGCCAACTTGTTTATGGAGCGGAGGGAGATCTTCGAAACCGCCAGACGCCGTAAACAATCCACTTACGGGGCGGTTGCGTCCCGTATATTATTCTAGATTCCGTATCCAAGTCGGCCTGATCTGGTCGCGGCTCGCGAGAAGCCAAAGCTGAGAAGAGGAGCACATCAAGCGCCGCTTGGATCCGTCTCGAGCTACCTGCACCCGCCTGGATCTCGCTGCATCGAGCGCCACACCACGTGGCCACTGGCCAGTGCTTCGTGCCTATCAAACGCGGCCAGCCTCGCCTCATTTCGCCTCCTGCACGCGCCACACTTGTTGCTTCACGCAGAGCACCGAGAGACCCCCTTGACATCGACATGATGCGCCAGAGCGCACCTCCGCCTCCTGGCGTGCCCGCGACGGTGCGCTGGATCCCGGACGCCGAAGTGAGCGTGTGCTTCGGCTGTCAGCTGCTCTTCGACTGGGTGCGGCGCAAGCACCACTGCCGGTACGTCCACACGCCTTGCACCTGTCTGGGTGCGTGTATGCAGATGGAAGTAGGTGCGATTGGGGCCGTGCAAGGCGGGCGCTGATCCACTGGGCGTGCTCGATGGCGTCTATGGATCTGTAGCTTCTGCGGCCACGTGTTCTGTGACTTGTGCACGACGCAGCGCAGCCTGATCCGCGAGGACCAGATCCTAAACAACCCGGAGCGCCAGTATCTCTCCGTGAACGCGCACAACCCGCAGCGCGTGTGCGACGACTGCCACACGAAACTGGTCCCCGAGCAGGACGATCTGCGTACGTGTCTTTCTCCAGCATCTCCGTCGTATCCATCTGCCTGTCACGACCGTCACACTGACCTCCTCTCTCTCTTCTGATGGCATGTTCTGCTCCATTCACGTCGTTGACAGGCACGACCATGAGCAATGCAGTGCAGCAGAACGAGGTGAAGGAGTCTGGTCCGCAGCGGTTCCTCAACAGTCCCTACTCCTTCACACTGCGCGAGGAGATCCGCAAGGCCGCATACAGCGTCAAGAACTTCACGTTCCAGGGCGTCGTGAAGGACCAATCCATCCCGCTGCCACTGCTCACTCACGCCAAGGGCATTGCCGTACGTCTGACTGCTTCAGCTCTTCTTCCTGCATGCTCCTCCATGTACTCTCCACGCCTACCTGCAACCCCTCACCTCTCTCTCTCCACTATGGCTCCGTGCAGTTCCTCACCGTCTTCAAGATGGGCTTCGTGTTCACCGGCCGCATGGGTACGGGGCTAGTCCTCTCGCGCCTTCCTGACGGCCGCTGGTCGGCGCCTTCAGCTATTGGCACGGCTGGCGTAGGCTGGGGCGCGCAGGTGGGCGGCGAGATCACGGACTTTGTCATTGTGCTCAACACGCAGCGCGCCGTGGAGGCCTTCTGTGCCAGCAAGCAACTCAACCTGGGAGCGGAATTGGGCATATCTGCTGGTCCCGTGGGCCGCGTGGCTTCTGGCGCGCTGGAAGCCAGCTCCGCCATGGACATCGCGCCATGCTACTCGTACTCGCACTCCAAGGGCTTCTTCGCGGGCATTTCGCTCGAAGGCTCCGTGATCCTCGCGCGTCCAGACATCAACCGCGCTTTCTACGGCCATCCGGTCGAGGTCTCGCAGCTTCTGGGCGGTGTTGAACCTCCTCCCGTGGCGGCCTCGCCGCTCTACGAAGCTATCGACGCCGCGATCGCCAGGTAAGCAAGCATCCAAGTGCGCAGTGCCTAGCATTGGCGTCCTTGTCGTTGACCTGGGCAAATGGGATGCAACAGCTAGCTCCAAGTACCTGACAACGGGGCCATTGCATGTCTGCTCTTGCAATGCGAATGCAGCCCAGGGAATGGCGCGAACCGCGTGGTTCGCAGTGGATCCAGCGCCTCAAGCTCGAACCGCTCCAGCCTAGGGTCGTCCAGCGACGTGGCAACCGCTCCAGCAGTGGCGACCGCTCCAGCGGTGGCGACGACAGGAGAAATGCCGTCTTCGGGCCCTCCCCAGCCGGCCACCGCCGACAACCACTTGTTCCCCAACGCACCCGTGGCGCTCTAAGCTGTGCACGGGTTTCACAGCGACAGAGACACAGGAGATGGTGTCGTATGTGCAGCCATTTTGGGGCAGAGCCATCAGCTCGTTTCGTTTTTAAATTACTCCTCCGGCGGTCACCACCCAATGCTGACATCGCCGCGTCAGTTGCCAGTTGTCTGCTGTCTGCAGCTCATTCGCCTTCCAACCCTCGTTGTCTACCCCAGCGGCAGCCAGCTAGCTCATGGCAGTCTCTAGCGCCTGGAAGAACTGCTCCTGCACTTGTCGCGCCTCACGCGCCTTCTACTCGTCACCACAAGAACCAGAACACCGCCGGTCAGTCGCCACCATCACTTCCAGCCATGCAAGGCGTGACCCTGGTCGTACCTCTGCCTGCTGCTTCTGCGCTGGCGTGAGTGTGGGCACACTGGCCGCCCCAGTCGCCCCACCCTGCTCACTGTCGAGTCCTGTAGCGCTCTTGCTCTCCGCGTCCTCCATCTTGACGTCGCTGTCCGTGGCGGCGGCTCCCACAGCTGCCGTGTCATCCGTGGACTCGTGCAGTTCGCCGTGGACGAGCTCCACAGCACGACGAGACTCGTCGATGGTACGACGGATGTCCCGCGCAGCCTCGCGACGCTGTTGGATCTGCGTCTTGAGCATCTGAATGACTGTTTCCCGCGCCTGGTGCGGTCGGAAGGCGTTGATGAGGTTGTGCATGTTGAGGAACAGCAGCTCCACCTCGTCCAGCTTCTCACTGACGACACCAGACCATAGCGCATAGAGCACAACGCACAGAGTAGGAGTGTCAGCTTCACGTGCGCTAGGCTACAGATCTTGTGTCGCCACGGGGATAGTAGCAGCCGAGAGCAAACTCCACGCACTTGAACAGGGCCGGCTTCTTGATCAGCACGTCCACGAGCTCCACAAAGTTGGCCAGCAAGGACCGGTTGATCCTAGCGCCACGACAGCGCACAGATACAGCACAGACGCAGGTCAGTGAGCCGTCTTCGTTCGCCAGTCCAGTGCTGGCGTGTCTGGGCGCGCCATGCAACGTACTTCTTCATCTCCGCCTTGGAGTCCACCGCCGCCGTCACGGCCGCAGCTGACTCTGCACCTTCACCGGTCTCTGCCTCTGCTGCTGCTGCTGGCATATACAGCTTCTTGCCTGGCTGTGGCAGCAGGTCGGGCACTATGTCCTGCGTGCTGTAGGGGGAGCCGAACATGTGGTAGGTGGGCGCCATGGGCTCGGGAGGCGCCGGCCCGCACTCGGCGCCGTCGCGGTACAGCTCGAAGAACTTGGGCGGCGCCGGGAACTCGGACACGATCTCGGGCGCCTCCTCCACCGGCTCCTCCTGCGGTGACTGCTGCGGCTGGCTCATGCTGTATGCCCCTGCGTCTACGTCGTGCTCTCCACTTGCTCCCAATTCCCCCACTTGGCTCTGGCGGGGGACCTTCGGTTGGCGAGATATAATATGCTGCAGGTGCAGAGCAGTATGCAGTGATAGCTGCGTATGCTACTCAAGAGGGAGATGCATTCATAGGGGGCTGCACGACGAGCCGGTGGTACATGGTACCTACCGCTCGACCGGTTTGACACACAAAGATGACAAAGTGATGGACTGCTGGCAAATGGCTTTGAATGATAGCGCAGTTCGGTGCCGTCTTGTGGTCTTTCGCTGCTGCGATCTTTCTAGCGCACGGATCGGACGCAGCCCATTTCCGGGAAAGAAACACCAAGTGGCGGCTTGCGCTGGGTGCTCGTCTGCCTGCTGCGCCATTCCTGGATTGCCTACGACCCCGCCTTCACCTTCACCTCGACCTCCACCATGCTGTCCGTCCTGCGCTCGCGCCCCACTCTGCTGCATAGCTCGCCTGCTGCGCTGCGCCGCGTGGCGTCCACGTCCGCGTCGCCGAGCAAGACGCACGGGCTGCTGCGTCGCTCGTGGGAGTCGTACACGCAGTTGCTGGAGACGCAGCCACTGGCCACCAAGATCATCACGGGCGGCGCCATCGCAGCCGTAGGCGATGTGAGCTGCCAGCTGTTCCTGGAGGTGGAGACGGAGGCGGAAGCAGGCGAGCAGAAGGGGGACGAGCACCACTTCGATTTCAAGCGCGCCACCATCTTCACGCTGCTCGGCGGCTTCCTGGTGTCGCCGCTGCTGCACGTGTGGTACGGCTTCCTGGGCGCGCGGGTGCCGGGCACGAGCTGGGGCGCGGTGGCCAAGCGTTTGGCGCTGGACCAGCTGGTGTTCGCGCCCAGCTTCCTGCCGATCTTCTTCTCGTCGGTGCTGACGCTGGAAGGCCAACCCGAGCGCATTCCGGCCAAGCTGCGAGCCGACTGGTGGCCGGCCACACAGACCAACTGGAGCGTCTGGGTGCCCGCGCAGCTCATCAACTTCCGCGTTGTGCCCGGCTCGCTGCAGGTGCTCTTCTCCAACATCGTGGGGCTCTTCTGGAACTCGTATTTATCCTACGTCAGCCACCTCAAGACCGAGTCTGCTGCTGCTCTCGAGGCTCAGGATGCCGCGGGGGAGGCGGCGAAGCTCTGAGTTCCGAGCTCTCTAGACGCTAGACTCTACACTATAGACTAGTCTGGTTCTTGTGCTCTGAAGGCGCTCAAAGGACAGCCGCAGCAGCTCTGGGACGCGCTCTTGCGAGCGATCAATGCCAGCTTCTTCTGCTTGTCTCTAGTGCTGCTTCTTCATGCCTATTGCGGTGCCACGAACGCACTTTGGAGAGGCGCAGTGAGACGCTTCCGAGCCGATTGCACCGTCTTGGCCACGAGCGACACCAGCCCTGGCGGCGGCGTCACGCGCTCACGAAGGCTCCACTGTTGCTGGGCCTCGGCGTCCTTCCCTGGAGACGAGAAGTAGGACGAGGCGGCCTGAGGCAGCCAGCAGCTCGCTTTCGAGCCCTCCGACGCGTCGTGAACAGCGTTGGGCAGTTCCATGAGGTTGCAGAACAAGTCCGAACCGCGGCGTCCGGCGTCACCGGCCTTGGAGCGCACAGGGCGAATGGTGGTGCGCTTCTTCGGGGTGTGCGCTTTGTCTGGGCCGTCCGGACTGCTGCTCCCACCCAGAGACACCACCTCGTACTTGGTGCCTCGCTCGGCTCGCGTCAGTCGCCGTTGCAGCGTCTTGGTCTTGGTCTCCAACTCTGCCTTGGCCACTGTCAGGGTCTTGAACTCGAACTCCATCTGCAGGAGATCGGCTCTCAAGCTGCGTATCTCCTCGTCCTTCTGCGCGACCTGTCGAGCCTCATGGCTTGTTGTGCCTGCAGCAGTAGCAGCTAACGCAGCCTGAAGAGTGTCACGCTCGCTCTGGAGATGCAGCACCTGCGTGTGTGCGCTCGCGAGCTCCTCCTCCAGGCGTCGACAGTGCATTTGCGCGCGATCGAGCGCCTGACGCGACTGTGCGCGCTCCTGAGCACCACAGACAGCGGAGCTTTGGAGCTCTTCGCACCGCGTCTGCTGCTGGGCCAACGCGTGCAGCAGCTCCTCGTGTGTGTCACGCAGGGCGGCCACTAGCTGCACGCTCTCCTCTTGCTGTCGCGCCAGCTTGACGTTCTGCTTCTGTAGTGCGTCCTTCTCCACGCAGAGGCCACGCAGCTCGTGCACGAGAGCCGCGTTCGCCTGCTCCAGCGCCAGACGTCGGCGCTCGTCTTCTTCGCGTTCACGCTCGCGGTCTATCGCTTGCTGCTCCAAATGCGCCGCCAACACCTCCACGTCGTCTTGTAGTTGACTGCAGCGCTTCTGGAGTGTCTGGCGACTGACCTCCTGGTCTAAACGCTTCTCGTCTCCATCACTGCCACTGGCGTTGACTGCATCCATCTCCGGAGACACGACACTCTGTACGGCAGCGTCACCATGGACGCTCTTGAGAGCCCCTGCCAAGTCGTGGCAGAGGCCGCTCTGCTGGTTGGAGGACAGCGGCGTTGTTCGCCGTTGTGGCGACCAGTGCGGCTGGGATGGCGACTCCATCGCTGCTTCTTTTGGAATGGTGGTGCCGGAGCTGGAGCCCCACCGAGCTGTTGAAGCGCATGGGACTAGGACACCCACAGCCACGAGCGGCGTTGAGCTTCCTGTGCGATTGGCAGGAAGAAATAGCCCCCGTCAGTTCTAAAAGCGAGCATGCGCTTCACCGCGACAAGGTTCAGCCACCGAATGTAGCCATCTTTAGCCTGGATGACAGCTTCAAGGCGGGATTGGCGTGCAAGTCGCCCACACCGATCCGTTTCGCACCTGCAGCAACGCAAGACAGTCGTTCTCCGCTCACGCCCGCCACGGCGCAAACTCACAACACCGGGCGCAGCCGAGCCGAATCGGGCTTCGAGTCCAAGCCTTTGGCTATGCAATCGCACCACTTCGCGGGTCATGATCTGGATGTACGTCGCGTTGCGGCCCCTTATATCTCAAGCGGAGATACCAATTGACTCCTGCCGATGTCTATGGCCTCGTGGAGCTGACTTAGTCCTCGCCTGTATGCGCTTGTCTTCGCCTCCGCCGCTTGCTGGCTTGGCTGCGTCCTTGTCTGGCTGCGCGTAGCTGCTCGAGTCGTATGTGCATGACTGCGTGCAGCAGTTGCCCAAGCTGCCTACAGCGGAGGCCGCTGCTGCCGGAGTTGGCAGTGTTCAACTGCCGGCGCGCTGTGCCTCCTACCACACCATGTGCGCCGCCATGCTCAAGGAGGCACTGGCGCTGCTGACGCTCCTGTCGCCGCGACTGTGTCGACTGGTGGCGCAGATCTGGGACCTGGCCTCCATCAACGTGTACGTGCTGCTGCAGCTAGCTCACGCTGCTCTGCAGGACGCTCAGCGACTGAAGGACCAACTCGTCTTCGTGGAACGTTTCCATGCGGAAGAACTGGAGCAGCAGACGCGCGTCATGCAGCGTCACGAGCAGGAGCTGGCGCGGCAGCGACTTAATGAGCAGGAACTTCGTGCCGAGCTGCAAAAGACGCGCCAACGCGCCAACCGCCTAGCGGTGGAGAACGGCCAGCTGCGGCGCGTGGTGAGTCGGGTGCTGGATGCACAGGCTGCCATGGAGGCTACACGCGTGGACAACGCCAACGCCGACGGGAAAGCTACAGCTACAGGAGACGACAACGCCAGCTTCTGTGAAGATGTGGCGGCCGTCGGGGAGGCTGAGGAACGCGAGCTCTTTGGTGTGGACGGCGGTGACGACGAGGCGTTGGCGAGGATCGAGGTCGTGCACCCCATCGAGAGCTACGCCACAGACTTCGAGCAGCTTTTCCAGGCGCTCTTTGAGGGAGAGGCGAGGCACGTGAGTGTGCTCAATGACATGGACCGCTACATGAACTCCACGAGCGTGGCGCTGCTCTGGCGTTATGGGTCCACGGAGGAGGAGCACCAGATGATGCACAAGATGCTAAGCGCCAGCACCGTCGCCACGCAAACGGACACCGCCGCGCTGGAGAAGACCCCGCGGTTGCTGAGCGCCGACTGGGAGGAGAATGGCAGCGAGGATAACAGCGACAATGACGGCGAAGATCCCCCTGCGCGTCACTGCAAGACCCGAGCAGGATCTGCGGGACGTCGCACAACAGAACGAGACGACGGCACCACTCAGCAGCACAGCAGCGTCCGGCTGGAAGCTGTGGCGGTGACCAAACGCCAAGTGATTCCTGCGACGCTGCGGGCTCAATTGGACTCCCGACCGCGCATCCAGCGCGTACTGGACAAGAAGCAGCTCAACCGCGTCCTACTGCGTCTGCTGCTGGAAAAGCTCGAGTGTGACGCCCGTCTCCTGCGCAATCGCCACCGCCGCGTGCCTCTCGTTCGACCAGGAGCTGGAACCAGAGCTGCAGCTGGAGTTGCCAGCAGCGTGTCGTCTTTCGCCACACCCCGCACCCCGCTGCACCGCTTCATGAAGGACTTCTTTTTGATGCGCTACGAGCTGCCTACGCTGGCCGACTTCCACATGATGGAGGTTGTCAAGAGCTGCCTCTACTACCACGAGCAGCTGGAGGCCACGCAGCGTCGAGCTGCAGCCTCTGCCAGCCTGAATCCCACAGGAGTGACCGCTGGCAACGCGAAAGGTTCGAGTACTGCTCCTGCTGAGGCTGCGGCTGCACCGTTGGTCGGCTGCTTGTCTGCCCCGCCTGACAACCTCCTCCAGCAGCTTCAGTTCTATCAGCAGCAGAAAGACTCGTCGCAGGACGCGCACGATCACCAAATCCAGCAGTTCTTGCAGGTTCAGCAGCAGTTCAACGCCGCGGACGTCCGCGTGGCGCTCTTCACACGACTCTGCGAGCTGATACCGTTCGAGCAGCACACGCCTGCCGCTGCCTCGCCGCCGCCTGTTGTAGTCCGGGGAAATCTCTCCGCTTGTCTGCTCAACGCGGTCGTGGACGTGCTGGGGGACACTGTAGAGTTGGATCCCGCCGTTCCTTCGCTCGCCGAGGTGGAGCAGCTCCCTTCCGAGGCTAGTTGGGTCTGCCCGCGAGCGCTCGCCATCGAATTGGTGACGAGACACTTAGTGTTCATCGACCGCGTGGGACTTGAGGCCACGAAAGACCGCGTTGCGACCTTGGCGTCCGTGTTGCGACCTCCAGAGCCAGCGGCAGCCCAAGCTGGAGTGACCGCCCCCACCGATTGCGTGGCCGTCGACGTGTTCCTGGCGGTCTTTGCCACCAGTTGGCTCGAGTACGATCAGCGACTCGGCACCAAACTGCGCGAGGGATTCCGCCACCAGTTGCTCATGTCCTCGCCGTTCGCCAGCAAGCACCTGGTGGTGGGCGGCTCCAGAGCGATCGTGGATGAGAGACTGGGGTCCTTTGACAACACTTCCGTGGCCGAGAACCTGCTCGATGGCGAAGAAGAGGCAGATGGGAACACCGTTCGACGAACTCGTGTCCGTCGTTCCACCGTTATGCAGGTGCTCCCAGTGGCGGCAACAGCAGCAGCAGCAGCAGCAGCAGCAGCAAGCTCGTCGTCACCGTTGGAAGCGCTGGCGGAGATCTGGACGGCGCTGCCTGACGAGTCGCTGTCGCCGTTGGACTGCGAGGAGCTCGAGAGTTCGTTTCGCAGCCTGCTGGAAGCCAAACACGAGGAGGCCACGCATCGTCATCGCTCGTCCGTGAGGAAGTCGACTGCTGCTGCTGCTGCTGGAGGGGTTCTTGGGTCGTCTGGCACGGGGATCACCCTCGGCGGCGTGACCGAAAAGGAGTTCGTCTTCCATGCCATGCAAGTGCTGCGACGCCGACGCAACGGCTACGGCCTGCGCTCGAGCGGTAGACGTCCACGAGGATTGACCAGCTGCTCGGAGGCCGCTAGCACCAGCGACAGCAACAGAGCCCGAGGCGAGACGACAGCCAAGGAGGACGTAGAGGATCTTCCGGTGCCGCTCGAGAAACTGAAGCCTGGTCTCAGCAACGACATCCTCGCATACGTTGGTCAGTAATGCTATAATGTATGGTGCAATGCCACCAGCAAGGCAAGCACACCCACGCAAGCAATTAGCAATTCTTTCATTCAGCCACTCAGTCCAGTCAATGCACTCTGCGTCACTGCATGCAATCCAACAACATTAGCGCCGCTGGTGTTTGTGTGGCACAGCTGCCTCCAAAACTCCGTCGTTTTCGTGATACCCCTTGAGCCGAGCTGCACCCACACCAGCAATATAAAGAATCCATCGCAACGACGCGACGCACCTGTGGCGAGCACGCAGCAAGCTCACGGACCGGACCCCAAGGATCTGTGTCTCCTACTGTCGTCCACCGCGACTCCGTCGCCTCCACCTCAACTCGTCCATGCCGCTCCCGCCGTTCACCTTCGCTGTGTGGTCTTCACCACCATCGCCCGCGCGCTTAGATGAAGAACATGCAATCCTGCAGGTCCCGGTGGAGCTCCGTGAAATCGAAGTTCGAAGCATTTGAGTTGTACGACCCCACCGTCGACGCACCGTCTGAGCCCTCGTTCAGGAAAAAGCGAGCACGAGCTGCAGCCAGTGTCGCGTAGTACACCGGCGTCGCGAACGACACCGAGCGCGTGCAGCGCGCGAACGTGTACCCCAGGTGGTACGTCAGCTGCTGTACGTCCTCCGCCGACATGTTGTTCTCGTCGTGGAGAACCGTGTAGTGGCACGGCACACTTGTTCCTTGGATGCCGCTGTGGCCGTAGAGGAAGAAGTCGAACCGATGCGAGTCCACAATACCCGTGTCGATCACCGTGCCAGGAACCACGTTGCCCTTGCGGTCGGCATCGCGTGGGTTTGACGGGAAGGCGCGCATGTGGTGACGCTTGTTTACAATGATGAACGTGACCGGCGGGTTGTAGTCGGCCGAGATCATCTTGAACGCCTTGCGCAACGAGCGCATCTCCACCTGCAGGATTTTGTGAAACTCGCCTTCGCTAACGCCGTCGCGGTAGTAGATGACGTGCGCAGGTTTGCGGTTCGTGTGCTGGTAGTACGCCAGAAACAGGTCACGCAGCATGGCTGGCAACTGGATGATGTCGCTCTGGGCTTTTTGCGCGGCCACACGAGCGACATACTTCGCGGAGTAACGATCAAGCGACGCCACAACAGCCGCAATGGATGGCCGCGAGCCCATACCCGCGCGCGGGTGCGACACGTCAGCGCCAATGATGATCGTGGGAGCCATGCTCACCAGCGGCAGCGGTTCGCGTAGGATCGAATTCTTGCCACTCAGCTTCATGTTGATCTTGAGGCACACGTTCGCGCAGTATTGGACCTTGGCACCACGCACGTTCTGGGCTACGATGCACTGGCTCGGGATTCCCAGCACGGTGTCTGACATGCGCTTGATGTCACCATACGACCCAGCACCCTTGTCTTGCTTGATCACCATAATGAGCTGTGGCGGACCCTTGTTGCGTCCCTGAAGGTCCTTGAAGCAGGTGTTCATCAGCTCCTCAACCTGTGCACCGCGGAAGTTGTCCTGGTGAACCATCGGCGGTCTGTCGTCTTCCACGTTCAAGCCACTCTTCGTGCCCACGTTGCACATCTCGCGAACAAAATTGCTGACGTCACGCTCGTTCACATTGGCGAAGATGACCACGCCCCAGTTGCGGAGGGTCGCACCCTGCACAAACCGCTTGTTCGCCAGGTTCCATTGGCCACCTCGTGGGCGCTCCGACACGTTCTCGTACTGGACCTCCGGCGGCTCCATGATGCGCGCTTCCGTCTTCTCCAGACGCTGTTCAACCTTCATGCCGAAGGCCGTCAGATACGGGTCATTCTCGAAACCGGCTTGACGCACTTGTTCCATGATGTTCTCCCGGCGTTTGCTTGGAGGCTGACTTGTCTGCTTGATAATCTCCGCCGTATCCAGGTCGTTGATGTTAGCGCAGCGCTGGCCCGGAGCCACTTCGCACACCTCAATGGGAAGCCAGTTCTCCTTGCCCGCTCGCTTGCTGCCTACGTTGACCAGCGGCAGGTGCGGGTATCGGAGCTGTATGTTGTAGCGTTTGGAGAAATACCCAGCAATAGACATCTCCTCGCCCTTGATGTTCACAAATGTCTGGTCGGCCGGCTTCGTACTGACACCCGAAATGGATCTCTTGCGGTCCTTGCGGTGCGTTGGGATCACCTCGAGCTTGCGCAACGCGCGGTTGAGGTTCTTCAGGTCGCGATCCGACAGGCTGCGCACGTCGTTGGGCGAGCGGGCGTTCAGTCCCACCATCGCCAGCTGCATGAGCTCACCGGGCGAGTAGAAGACCGTGGCCGCCTGGTCCACGTTCATGAGCAGTTTGCGGTCCGCCACTCGGATAGCTTGGTGGTAACCCCAGCACAGCTCCTTGCCGCCCCTGAGCGAGTGTGTCTTCTTCATCGTAAAGAAGTTGCGCCCCACCGCGATTAGACGCTGCGCACCCAGGTGGCGGGCTGCCACATCCAGAGCCTGCAGCACGGGCGCAACGTTCACCTCGGGGTTCTTATAGTACTCGCCGAGACTAGAGGTCGGGATGGCCTCCACGAACTGGATCTTCACCACGAAAGTCGGCGGGCCTCGGAAGCGGCGTGGCGGCGGCGCGGCCCCATCTCCACCGGCAGGGGCTAGACCTGACGGGGGAGGAGCTGGGGCCTTACCAGTCGTAGGACCGTCCGGGTTGATATCCACAAACTCCTTCGTGTTCCAGGGCAACAACGCCGGAGAGTACAATGCCGATCGGCCGTCGTGCACCACGCGGGTGCCGCCGAACTCGCCTTCATACTGGCGCAAAGCGGCGTTGATCACGTTGCGGATCAAGTGGCGCGGCAACGGGCGCTCAGCGCGCGCTGCTGGCTTAGCCGGCGGTGGCGGAGCAGACGCGTCGCTCATCTCCACATCCTTCTCCTGTTTGGGCTCGTCCATCTTCTCGTCCTTCTGGTCGCTTGCCGCGCCACCACCTGACGGGCCGTACTTGGAATCCGCTTCCAGGTTCGGGGTGCGATCCACGAACACGTGATACTTGAAAATCTCCGCGGGAACTCCGTCCAGTGATACACCAAAGTAGTTCACCTCCAGCTGCGAGCTCCTACCGCTCTTCGCAATACCAGGACGGCGACAGATCTGGATCTCTTGCTGCAAGTCTGCGTCCTCGGCGCTCACCTCGTATGCACCGGCGCGGCCGCTCCATTCCTCCTGAAGACGTGGGTCGTCCACCGACTCGCCAATTTGTTCGTAACCTGAGCCTTGCACCACGCCGGCACCAGGGCCCTGGGGGCCGCCGCGACCGCCACCTCCGCCAAAGCGGCCACCTCCACGGCCACCCCCACCACGACCACCATAGCCGCGATCACCGCCGCCTCCACGGTCACCACCTCCACGGTCATCACGTCGACCGTAACCCCGAGCATCGCGGCCACCGCCGCCACCGCCACCGCCGTACCCGCGATCATCACGGCTGCCGCCACCGCCATAGCCACCGTAGCCGCGCTCTTCGCGAGATGCACCACCACCACTGCC